>JAXGGA010009449.1:0-51315 GCA_038373865.1 Uloborus plumipes
ATTGATCAACTCTTCTATGTGAGATGAAACACTAAAGAAAATAGTTCTACAAGAGAGCGCTAAGAGATTTAGATGATAATTTTTTTAAATTATCTTATAAAAGTGTAAATATGTTATATACACTTCTTTGTCATTTCTATAATTGAAAACTAGCAAATAAGAATACAATTAAATTTCACTAAAATTTGAGATTAATTACAAAAATAATCGTGTTGCTTCAGTGCAATTATATGAAAATTCAGATGCCCATAGCTACCAAGCGCCTTTGAATAACAAAGCAGCTTTTGTTACATTTTTTTAATGTAAAAAGTACTTAAGATTCCACCAATAAAATGATTTTTACCATACCCTCACATGCATTTTTTTGTATGGAATGTAAGAATGTAGGAAGAGACACAATGTCGACAATGTTATAATTCTGAAAGCGATTTCAGTGCAGATTAGAGTTATTACAATTTGGCATTTTTGATAACTTATTCATTAATGGGTGAAGAAAAAAAGTTTTAATTTTTTTCTGAATAAATAGTACTAAAAGCAGAAAAAGTATTAATTTCCAAGGGGGGGGCTCGAGCCCCCCCCCCCTTGCCCCCCCTTATGGGCGCTTATGGATGCATTATTAGTTTTTAAAGTATTTTTATTGCGTCCTAAAGTTTTAAAATGCATTTAGCAAAACGCAGAAACAGCTAAGTGGCAGCTGATAACTTCACATACGATTGAAAATCCTAGAAAAAATGTTGTAATAAAAAAAAGATATATTTTTTTGCTTTTTCAAAAGTAACTTATTCATTTTTTAATCTGAAGCGCAATTACTGACAGAGTCGTGTTCATCAAGCGTTAATTTAATTTCCAAGCAAAAAAATTTCTTTTCAGTAGCTTTTGGAGATCAACCTGAGTTGTTACAATACTAGTGAGTTGAAATTTTGAAAAAAATTGCCCATAATTTTTGAAAAATCTACCAAGTCCGACACTCAAAATCCCGTAGAAATTTCATTATAAATGCGCTTTGGGCCGACAGATGGCGCGTTTACAGTACTAAGCGGAGCGCCCATCCACGGAGCGCCCATCCACGTAGGCTACGCGTAGGCGGGACAAAACCGGATCATACTAAGTAAATAAGGTAAATAATTTTAAGTAATCAAGTTGATCAAAAGATGATTCTTCACATGGACCTCTTCAATTCTTTCACACTTTTTAATGCCTAAACAAAGAGGTAGAAAAAAAAAGAAATTCTTCACAACTGTAACTGAAATTACAAGATGCGCCATGAAAACCAAAATAAACAATATAAAATCGGCTGGTGCTGGACAGGGTGATTTGTTTTTTTAACATTTATAAATTTCTCTCTTCGTAAAGTATACGTTATGAACTACAAAATGTATAAATGTCATTTGCTTGTTTTTATGTGATGTTGTTGCGTACTTTTAAGTTCATAAACAGACAACTCACTACAACCATTTAGCTCATAGATAATATGCATCGTTTATTTTGTAAATATTGTAATAGTTTCTAACAACCTGAATGAAATATTAATTGTAAAAACCTATCTAATTTCAATCGATTTCCCTTCCATAATTAGGAACCGCATTAAACGTAAATGGTCTGAAATAGCTTTCTAATTTGCGTCTGTAGTTCTGCAGTATGAGGCGCACGGTATACCGGTGTCAATTATTTTAACAATATTCATCTTTTTTATTTTCATTTATGGCCAACGAAGAGCACTTATAATCCAACAAATTTTATTGTGAAATCGCATGGTGCAGTTACATTGGGAAAAAATGATTTCAAAAATTTTTTTCAGCAGAACAAATCAATTTTCTGAAATCTGCAACTTAATTTTTCTACACGGTTTTTTGTTAAGATCAGAGAAAGAAATTGTGTGCCTCACCTAAAGTGAGTTCTTTTGTTTCATAATTATTTGGAGTTTCATCATTTGTTTATGATAGCATTTTTAGAAGACAACAACACCAAAACTTTTAGAAGAATCAGACAAAAATATTCTAGAAATTTTTTAATAGTGAAGTAGTTGCAGACCCAAGCCATGCTGACTCTTATGAAAATGCAGATGATTCAGGCATAAATTGCAACTAAGTAAAAGTTGGTCAATTTGATATATGATTTAATTTAATATGCTGTGTTTTAATTTTTTAAATTGATGTTTCCATTCTAACACAGAAGAAAATACGTAAGTTGTGTAATAGTTGTCATTGAAATTGAAATAGTCATTTTTGCGTAATACGGACCAACGTAGTCTGGGCATGGGGTTTGTTGGTCCACTTTACGAAGTTCTAGATCAGGGCTTTCCAAACTTTTAAGCAGCGGACCCCTTTCATGAATCAAAGTTCGGAGCGGACCCCTGTCGTTAGAGAAAGTGCAAAGATAATATTTGTTCGTACTGAATTGAACTCAGGCCCGTCATTTAGGGGGGGCAGGGAGGGTCATTTGCCACCCCCCCCCCCCTGATCTTGAGAAATCATTGTATTTGCATATAAGTGGGTGTGGTTTTTGTTGTTTTCTGGTGAAATTGTATTGTATTTTTACCCTTTGCCCCCCCCCCCCCCACCCTGGAAAAACTCGAAATGACGTCCCTGATTGAACTTTAAATAAATGAACTAGTAGCACATGTAGGATTTTCCACTCGTGGGAGATTCATTTTTTCTCAACCAAATGTGAACATTGTTTGCCCCCCCCCCCCCACTTCCCTCAAAGTAAATGAAGTTGAAAATTTAACTTAAACCAGACCTGGGCTAGATTTCTTGACGGTTACTTTAGCAGGAGAAAAACAAAATATGGCGCATTTTGCTCATAATCTCAATTTTAGTCATGAATCTTCAAATTTATCTTTTGTCAGTAAAAAGAAGTTCATATTTACTAATATATCTTTCGTAACAAAGACCGTAAGTTAAACTACACTTTTACATTCGTAATATGAACCTAGTTTAAGTGCATAAATTTTTGCATAATGTACCTTAAAAAAATAATAATAATAAATTATTAAAAAACGGTAGACAAAACGGAGAACGAAGTTTCAGAGCACATCCTGTAGAGGAGGAGACTAAAACAACTTTATAATATCTTACCCAAAAATATTACAATCTCAGCGTCACGCCCCCCCCCCCCCGCCCAATCGGTCTATAGTTTAAATTACTGAAATAAATAGCTTGAATATTTGTTTATCAAGGCGACCTATCGCTCCTGTAGATAATCGAAAACATTCAATGTTGTGGTCTGTTCTGTGGCACCCCCCCCCCCCATCTACCTAATCTGTATTCTATATTTGGCTACTAATGTTAGAATAAATCGCTGAACTATTGAATCATCAGGAGGAGAAGGGGCAGCTGTTCTTTATTGCAGATTATAATGTGCTGAGCTCTGACACAACTTCTGTCAAGCAACCCCCCCCCCCCCCATCGGAAAAAATGTGCAAAAAATAATTCAAAACTTTCATCAAAATTTCCAATGCTTCTTAGTATCTGCTGCGCCATGACCCCCCCCCCCCTTTTCTAATGCTTATTATTAGTAGGCTGGTGGCTGATCTTGTGCGCTTGAGTCAGCGAAATTATCACTGTGTTGTGTCTACAATCCCTTTGCTCACTTGGCTTGTCTTGTTGGGAGTGATAGATGATGACACAGGATATATCTCTTATTTTCAAAGAGTTTGTTTCAGGAAAAAGAAATGAATAGCAATTGCAAAAAGAAGCGATAAATGCAAATGTTGAAGCTTATTGGACAGTTGGACAACGTTACTTTTAACATTTTAATGAAACTTTTAATGTTTTTTTTTTTAGTTGGCAGATCATTTTAATGAAACATTTAAGTTATTTTGAATTCAAGTGATTATATTCAAGAGATCTTCCGATTTTTTTCACAAATCTTCCTATTTTTTATTTGAAGAGGTCGGCAGGTATACTTTAGCAAACTGATTCAACAGATTGCAAAGAACTTTGTGTGGTAGTTGCCCATGGGAAAATTTAAGACCAGAGTTTCTGGGGGGAGGGGGGGGGGGCAAGTTCTTTTTTTTTCCTTTGAGCAAACAATAGCTCTAATAATTGCCTACATGCTAATTATTGTTTGATTTTTCGTAATATTTTTGAAAATTTGTTTAGCTTTTACGATTTTATATATAGATAATCTTTTTTTTTTTCCAGTTCTACTAATGAGTTTTAACTTTTTAGCAATTTATCAAAAAACTAGCAGTTTATTTTATCAAATTTCAGCCATTTTTCCTGAAATTTGTGACAAATGGATTATTTCAAAACTAGCGATTTTTTTTTTTTACAATCCAACTTAACATTTTTTTCCAAAACTTTTGATGACTGGTTTGTTTGGATTTTAATATTGATAATGACTGGCTAATTCAGACTTTGATGATTATCACACTTTTTAAAAAGCATTTAGAAAGTGAGTAAAGGAGTATCCTCCACCCTTAATTTAGAGCTATCTGAGACAGTAACTACACAATCCTGAGTTTAGATGATAAAATTACTAGTCCTACTGAGTTAGGTTTTCTATACCCTTAATAGTTTATATAGCTTTTGTCCCTCTTCCCCTTAGAGACAGGTCAAGCTTTTTAGAAAACATTTTGCTCTGCTCTTTTTTAATCGCTTGCAATGTTTTTGTCTATATTTTCCTTTAAAGAATTGCCCTTTCACGTTAAAAGTTATTTTAGACACCAATGCCTTATCATTTCTATTTAATGAATAGTGCTTTTTCTTATCAGAAAAAGGGCATTCTGCCTTTTTCAGAACTCTTCTGAACTTCTTAGAAAAAATTCATGATTTCTCGCTTCATGATTTTGGCAGGTATGCTTTCATTATTTAGAATCATCCTAAATAAACCGGTAGGGCATTGCCCCCCCCCCCCTCTCGCCCCATAAATCCGCCCATGTAGTTGCTGCATTTTTCCTGCTCTCTATTTGAAGGGTTATCCACAGTTCTGGAAAGGGGAGAGATGAAGGATACTGGGACAACACTATGAAAGCCCCCCCCCTAACCCCCATAATTAAATGAAAAGAAAATACATAGAAACATCGTGATATATCGGCACATCGCGATGTTATACTGGTGATGAATCGCGATGTTAAAATCTCGCCCAGCACTTCTGGCTACCAGAAATTTTTGCTGGCTACTAGTTTTTTTTCAAAAAACTGGAGCCCTGATAATAATAAAAACGCAATTTTATACGATTTGTGGTGATGTTAGAGCAGTTGTTCGGGCACCTACCCCCAGATAATTTTAAAACTTTAAGCCTTAAAAACGCTCCAGTAGGCCTTTTTTTAGACATATTAGGAGGAGCAATAGGTCCAAGACAGCACATCAGGCGATTTTTCAAAATCTTCGCTTTAAAATTTCACTTTTGAAAGATCTGTTTGTTAACAATTAGGTTAAATGAGGTATGGGGATAATCTGCCAGATTTTTTTAAATTTTTAATTGAAGTTTCAAATAATTTCTTGCAATTTGCTAAATTACAGCTTTTCAAACACACTTTTAGAGTTTGGTTATGTTAGGAAAGAGGGATATTCGTGCGCTCCACGAATTTTTTTTAGAAATGGAAGCTCTAAAAACGTAGGAATCTGCCATTTGAGTAACAAAAGGGTGCAAGGAAGGATCCCCGGATATTTTTGAAAATTAAAATTAACAATTTCAAACGTAGACTAACCCTGATGATATTAAGGAAAGTGGAGGTCAGTAACTGTTCCCCAGAAATTTTTCAAAATTATAGTTGTAAGAGCACTAATCCATACGATCAACGGTGAATTCATGTGGGAGTGAAGTTTCGGGGACTGTCTCTGGTAAAGTTCTTGAAATTGAGGTCTTAAAAGTATCTTGGGAGGTAGTTTCCAAGGTTTAGCCTTATGTCAATCAAATATCCATATTAACATGTCTATCAAATATTCATATTAACATGTCTATCAAATATTCATATAAACATGATGACAGACAGTACGATTTTGTCAGAGCAGAAAACGGTTTGTCCGCATGATCTTGCAGCGACCTGTCTCAAAATATTGAGTATGGCATAAAGGGCAACTGCATACTTCAAAAAGGAAAACTCTGGTTTTCAAAAGCAAAAAAGTAATTTTAAAGCTTTAAAACCCTTTTGTTTTTTCGTGATTCACCGCGGACCCCCGACTAAAGCTCGGCGGACCCCTAAGGGGTCCGCAGACCACAGTTTGGGAAGCCCTGTTCTAGATAAAACTTAATCTAAAAAAAGTTTACAAACTGAACATTTTCAAAAAAAAAAAAAAAGCCTATGGTGATATGAAATATTTAATCATCTTAATGGTAGAAAATTGAACTGCTGTATTGTAAAAGTTTTTGAGAAAAAAAATAAATAAAAGTATTAAAGCGGACCAACATGTCCTAAATCCCTCAAAGACTATTTCAAATAAACCACTTCTCCCACTTAAATGTTCAACCTCTTGCTGCTTTCTATCAGAGAATTCTCCTGCTTTTTAAGGGATCAAAAATTTGGTGAGCTTTAACTGTTAAGCTCATAGTCAAGAAAAAGCCTTTTTAGTTTTGCATTTGTTTTTGTTTTCAAAATTTAAAAAAAGTAATGACTTAGTAAAGCCAAAAATTTAGGCAATATATGCTTTTGAAGAATGCTAAGGCAGCTATACCAGTAACTTTAAACAAACATTATCACTGTTTTCAAAAGGATTTTGCTGACCATCATTTTATAATAAAGTTTTCTTTCTTTTTTTTTAGGTTTGTCTTGAACATCTATAAATGTTCATTATATTTGTATACATGTCTTTATTTTTGTCACATTTAAAGATTTCCTTTTTAATCCATCACTAGACTGGAAAAAAAATTCAAATACTGTAATGACACATTATTTTTTAAGCTACAAACAATTTTTACAACTTTTTGTACAACAGTTCAAGTAATGTTGTGATACATTGTAAAAATTTTTTTTCTTTTGTGCCTGGCATTGTAAAACTGATTTTAGCTATATTTGGAAGTCAGAGTTGAAATATGAAATAAATACTTCACTATATCAGCTCATTTTTTTTAAATCAGTGCTGCTATTATACCCAAGATATGCAGTTTTAACTCTATATTATACACTTTTCTGTAGAAAGATCTATTTGTAAGCTACTCATCTGGTTCCAAGTTACTATCATTGCTTTCCTGTTTTTTACAGTTTGCAAGTTATATTTATTCAGCATTATTCTACAAAGAAAATTGAAAGCACTGTACACATTTACTGGATCAAATGATCTATAAGACAGAACTTATGAAAACTTATAATGAAAAAAGTATAAATGAAAACTTATGACAAAAAAATACTTTTCTCATGTAAGAAGTATTTTTACTTTTTCAGCTAAAAGTTTGACATAATTCAAATATGCATTTCTAAATAGTAGCACCACCCCTCTCCCCGCCCCATTCTACAAATCATAAAGTGTGTTTAAATTTGGCCTTCTGATTTAAAAACAGCTGTCATTCACGATGATTTTCTCTTCACTTACTGTTTCTAAATTCAGGAATTTGAACTGTTTGCAACTATTTGTAACTCCATCATCAGGGAGTAATTGTTTTTTAAGGAATGCATGTTTATTATGAAGACTCATGACCCAAATTTGGTATGTTTAGATGCCATTTTGAAAGAAATTCGGCAACATCTCTATTCAAATTATTGACAATTTTATTAAAAAAATGAAACATCCTGAGTTTAATATTAATAGTTAATGTTCTTATAATTATGCCTCACTGTAAGAATATATTCGGACTAAGGATGAAAATCCAAAAATATCAGTGCAAAGGAGGCATCAAGCAAATATAATACATACTCACAAAACATTAGTTCTTATTGTTAGCTACAGCACTTCAAAATAAAATGTTTAGTGTTTTGTTTAGATCAGAAAGCCAAACTTGGACACTCTATATGTAAATGCATGTGTTAATATCCCTGACTTTTGATCCTCTTAGCAATGACATCTTTTCAAGGTACAACTGGAGTACCACCCCACTTGCCTAGTAACCAGAATCCGTATCCAGGAGCCCAAAGTCTGGATATTGGCTCCAACTCTGCTATGGGCCCAGTTGGAGTCCAAGAAAATCAAGACAGCATGGAAAATACTTCTGGAATGAATCAAGGTGGCCCACAACAGCCTCAACAATTAAGAGATATCAACAGAGCATTGCTCTGCCGACTTGGACAGGAAACAGTTCAAGATATTGTTACCAAAACAACTGAAGTCTTTCAGATGTTGAAAATTTTACAAGTAGGTATTGCTATAATCATTTGTAATGCAGGATGTTTAGGAAGTTTTGCTCTGATAAAGAATTCATTTAAAAAAAAATAGAATGAAACATAACTCATACCTGCCAACTTGTACGTTTTGGCCGTACAATGTACGTTTTTTGCTCTTTTGTACGATCGTACGGTAAAGGTGTAAAATCGTACGTTTTTCAAATTTTTCATCAGTTCCATTTTTTTCCCATATATAACTACATTTCAACGACGAATCTTGTTTTGAATACATCGTTGCATGTATTAATACGTGAGGCAAAGACTAAACTTCGTCATATTTCAACACTGAGCGCGTATTTCGCGGAAACCTGGTCCGCGTGGTTGATACTGCAATCCTTTTGCTGCGTGCAAATATTTTAATATTCGCAAAATTTTTAGGTTACATTGACATATGCTACCTTAGGTTATCACATTTAATTGTTTATTTTTATAATTTATAAATTTTTTCCTCCCCATTTTACATGTTTACATTCTACCCGCGATTCTCGTAAAATCGCTTCTTTTGCTTGACATTTCAATCCTTTAACATCTGGTCAGTGTTTTAATATTTTTTGTGGTTAGAAATTATTTTAACATGACTACCGAAGACTTCTTTATTTTATTTCATTTTTTTTTCATGCTTTTTTTTACCAGCATGCTTATATTTAACAAATACGTCACTGAAAATAACAACTGAAATGAATTTATTCAATTGAAAATATAAAGAAAAGTTAAAATATCAATTAAAATGAAAGAAAACTACTGAAAGTGACCATGATATAATTACAATAACTTATTTAATGTCTGATTTTCATTAAGAAATACGTTATTGTCTCAGTACGATTTCGTAGGAAAAATTGTAAGATTTTCTAAGTAGACATGTTGGCAGGTATGATAACTTTTTTATAAAATCCTTATCTCAAAAAGTCCCCCCCCCCCATCATGTTGATAATACTTCTACATATGCACCTTTCGTAGTTCTTAGAATAGAGAATTTTCAATTTCATGCCAGGCACTGGAGCAGGTAAAATTTACCTTCTTGGGTGTAGGTTTAGTCCTAACAGTCTCTTTATATGGATATAAACTCTATTAGAACTGGCAATATGTGATAAAATTAAAACCAAAGGTTATGAGGGAATGGGAGTTGACCCTCAAAAGCACTTTATTACAATGCCCATTCATAGACTCATTTTCAATTTTAATTGTTTGCGCTTCAAACTATTGTACTAATGGAAGGGCCGTGGTAGCTTGATTGGTAAGGCGTCAGACTCGTGACTGGAGGGTCCCATGTTCAATCCTAGCTGGTCAAAGATCCACCGTCCTCACTGATGGTCGCTGGGGGACATTAAAAATGCTTGTGGTTACAAAGTCCTCCAAGTAAAACGGTACGTCTGGGGGTACTGGATGGGGGATTTGCTCGGCCCTTGGTCTGTGCTGTGTCATGGATTCTCTACAGAATCTGACTGATTATTCAGGGTGATTAAAACATAGGACACCAAAAGCTCAACAATATGTAATTTTAGGGGGGAGGAGCATTGCTATGGGGAAAAAAAAGTTTTTCTGTATTTAACATTGAACCCCCTAGGATGATACAATGTTATACAAAGATGACATAACAAGCAATTTTTTTGGAATATCTCAAAAATTGTCCAAACTCTGGGTGTTTTTTCATATTTTGACTTTATTTCTCGTTTTTCCATTGCAGTAACGTCATTAACTTTATGGCCATATAGGACCTTTAAGTTGCTCATAATTGTCTCAGGACTTAACCCTTGTTGCTTGAAAAGTATGTGGTCTTGTTTTAAATTTCTGAAATCACTTTTATCTATTTTTACCAGTAATTTCAAAACTTTGCACTTTTCACCTTCATCTTTGACTTTTTTTATTATCTCCTCAATTTCTTCACAATTAGTTGGAATAATGCTGTATTTAAGTCTAAATTCCATTTTTATGATAAGCATTTTTCTTTCCTGTATTATTTTCACTGTGTCAATGTCTGTGCTATGCACACTGTTTGAAAGAATTCGTTTTTGGGATAAGCTCCAAATTATTTTAAGTTCATCAGTTTCTTTTTTCATTTTTTTAAACTCCTTACTTCTCCATTCATGATCAAGAAACACAGTCATTTGAATGCATAATAACTATTTTCTCTGAAACCCCAGCAAAACCACATGGTCCAGAATGTTTTAAACGATTATCAACATCTCCAAAAACTATTTCTGTAGAGATATTATGGGTTGGTGCACTTTCAAGCAAGTGCTCTGGAATTTGCTGCCGGGCAGGAAATTGATGATTGTTTGAATTACCAAGACTCAAATACACCCCTTCTCTGTCTAGCAAATGCGATTCCACAGGCACATAACATCTTCTGGCAAATACTGTTAATAAGATCTTCATAAGCTTCCTCCAACTCTTTCTGTATTGTTTCTATCCATTCGTTTGGATACACATCAACAGAAAATGTTTCTTTTAAGCTTTCTATCCCTGCCTTTCTGATTTGGCAGACATTTTGTAGGAGAAGACAACTCACTGTGCAACCACCTATAACTGAGACAAGTAAAATGTATTTTGCATGGCCTAAATAAAGTCATTCAGTTTAAGATAATTGACTTATTTTGAAATAAATTACTGTATTTTGCTTCTTTCTTTGAATCAAGTCAGTAATTCAAAAATGTTTTTGAAAGCTTTCTTCATAATTCCAGAATTTCTCCATTTTTACTCATATATTATTTTGCTTCTTAACCTCTTCAATTTCTTCATTATCTTTTACTTCCATTTTCTGATCTAAGTTGTTTCTTTATATGAAGCCACAATTTGAACAGCACCTTTAAATTCCTTGTACAAACTATTAAAAAAATGTACATTCCCAAAAAATTAAAAAAAAAAAAAAAAGCACAATTTTCACATAGATTTTTATTTCTCCCACTTTTTAATTAATGTTGGGTAGTTTCTCTGCCCATACACAAGTGAATATGTACCAAAGAACATACTCACAGCCGAAATATCAATTTTGATCATCAATGTGTTAACTAGCATAAGTTTTCTTATGACGTTTGCACTTACGTTTGTATGAGTGTACATTACATAACTCAAAAATGGTACCCTATAGAAGGTTAAAATCTCATATGCATGGTCTGTGTAGTGCCTTGTTGTGTTCCTTCCTTTCCCAACTAGGAAATATATCACTAGTATGGGGATAAAAATGAGATACCGAATTCTCCGATGGCCCAATATAGTACCGTACAGTAAAAAACAAGAAAAAGGCTAGAGTTTACTCAATTTTGATAGTACAGAAAAGAAATTAGTATTTTTGTGATCAGTGAAGCATTTCCAACAATATAGGGGGGTTCAATCTTAAATTTAAAAAACTTCGACAATGCTCACCCCCCCCCCCCCTAAATGCCAAAAAAATTATCACATACCAGTTGTGATAAAATTTTTCTTTTAACTAATTGAAACCGCATTAATTGTTTAAATCATTAATTTCCTATTTAAACACTTAGATATTTTAATTTTGCTATCTTAATGACAAAAGAGGACACCAATTTCATTATTTACTTATTAAAAACATTTTTGTTTAAAACCACAAAAATTACTGCAGAGGTAGCATTTTGTTCCCGTTAATGATCCCGCAGATGTCGACGCTACAAAAATGGCTTTTGCTACTGGCTCAATTTCTTATTTAAATCATCTCAATTTTAAAACACAAGAATGGGATTTTTTTTTTTTTTTTTGAAGTTTAAAATGTTTAATTTTAGCTAAAGTATTTAGCTAAAGTAACCATTTTTCTTTTAGCCTGAAGTATTCAATTGTGTTATTGTTAAATATTCAAATTTAATTCATTTTTGAGGGTGGTAGCATGTTTTTTTTTTTTTTTTTTTTTCAGAGTTCACCAAACTGAGCCCAGCTTAAAAAAACACTATCTGAGAAAAGTGAATTTTTCAGATAATATTTTTTTAAAGTGTGTCTTGAAGTTTCATTGGATGCATTTTAATTTCAAAATTTGCAGTATTTGCTGTGCTTACTGTCTCTGATTCAATTCCATGATTTTTTCTATATCACCAAGTTTGTTTCCGTAATTTTTCTTTTGTAGCCATATCAAAATAAACCTTTATTTTACCCTGTGCTTTTTTGTTCTAATAATTTGAGATTATAAATCAATACTTATAAGAATTTTATGATTGTCTCTTTGTTTTTCCAGCCTCCAAATGGAACAACACAAAGCCTTGCTTCCCAAGAAGAAAGGAGGGTGAAATTACAGGATCAAATAAATCTTGTTAATACTTTATTCAAGAAATTGCGAAGAGTTTATGAAAAATGCAATGAAAACTGCGCTACAATGGAATACAGTCATGTTGAAGTAGATGTAAGTATTACAAAATTAAAACTAATATGTTTATTGTGTCCAAGTACAGTTAAGTTTACCTTGAATTCTAAGAGTAAGAATCAAATGACAATTTTTATGTACAAAATTTTGAGAGTAGGAATATTTGTTGCACTTCAATAGTCTTTAGGCATCTCGTAAATGACAGCATATATTTTATGTAATAATAAATACAGTTAATTAAAAAGAAAATTTATGCCTTCTTTAAAATTTCTCTCAATTTAGATCTATTAAAAAACTCAGAGGCACAACAGCCTATGGGGGCCAAGGCCTGTATTGTGTTTTCTGCAAGAGTGTCAAAAACCTTTGTATTTTATTTGAATTCTGCTATTTATTAAGTATACCACAGTATATATGTAGCCACAATACAAAATTCTTTCATTTTACTGTAAAAATGGCAATAAAATACATGAAGTCAGGTGTGACATTTATTATTTGTTAGTTGTTCCTGTTGAATTTTACAAACTATTACTTAATAATATTCAAATAACAAATAAATAAATATACAATGTTTTTTGTTTCTATCTTTAGAAAAAAAAATAAGTGTTAAAAGAAACAAGTTAGTAAGCAATATATATATTTTTTTCTTTTTTACTTTTGTATAATTCCATATTATTTTTGATATTCTAAATTTTGGTGCAGATTCCTTGATTACAAAAAATAACAAAAATGCTTGAAGTTTGATTATTAAGTCCATAATGGCAGAATTGTGCCGATACTCAGGGACGTAACTAAAGGGGGGCAGACGGGGCTCGTGCCCCGGGCGCCAGATTTTAGGAGCGCTGAACTGGCTAAGTAACTGCATAATTTTCTTTTTATTATTTAAAAAAGGGAATTTTTTAACAGCCAGCTCTCCCCCCTCCCCCTCCCCCCAAAAAAAGCTCAATGCAGGCTCAGGCAGAAAGTTAAAGAAATGTCTTTTAATGTGGGAAAGGCGTGAGAAAAAACGACGAAGAGAAAGTGAGGAGGGTGCAGTAAATGGCAAGAATATATTTTCTTTTAGAGAGTGACCAGTAAAAATGTTTCATCTTACCTAAGAATCACCCCGATATTCAGGGGTATGAAGAGGGAAACTTGTCCCTTTGGCTTTGAGAAAATATTGTATGTATTTAGTTGTGCTTTTGTTCATTTTCTATGTAATATACGTTGAGTATACCCTTATATGACGGTCCAGACGTTGGCATTATCATTTTTTTGACAAATATTTTATTTTATTTTAATGGGATTGCGCCGAAGCGAAGTCTTGCCCCTGTATGAATATCTCCTAGTTACGTCCCTGCCGATACTAATTGGAGCCATAGGAAAGTATAGTTTAGAAAAATAGTATGTCATTTAATAAAATAAAGTGGTTGTCTGTAAATAACGTACAGTACAGTAAATAATACTATAATATGTGGGAGCATTTTTAACCCCAAAGGGCTTGTGCAGGGTCCTGAGTCCCCCCAATCACTTAAGACCTTGTTTTCGATAATTCCACTGATATGAACTCGAACTTCAATAACTTAATTTCTAAATGTTTTCTTTTAAGAGCACTTGTCAGAAGCCTGTGTTATTCATTTGATAAGAAACCATTCTTTGCTTGAAATGTCAATCTGCTTCTGGAGGCCAAATCTTAAAAATGAAAATCTCATGTTAAATGTGAACAATTTACTTGCAACGAGTACCTCAATTATGTCTGTGATGCATGCATGAGAAATTTAATAAGGGTCTTCTCATTATCTTTTCAGTAGTTTTCTTTATTTTGTTCTTTTCTTAGGAACTTGTTGTAGTAGTCAATTGAAACTTCTTAAATTGTTATTTATATGGAAAATTATTTATTTTACAAATTAACAATGAACTTTTGTCAAAAATTTGCATGCATAAACTGGCATCCCGCATAACCTTTTGTCTTCTGTTTAGCACGTGAGTTCTAGTGAGTTAAACAAAAATTAACAATTGTTGTTTACTAAACATGAAGGAAAAATTTAAAAATATTTTTTGTCCTGATGTACTCTGTAAGGAACTATTATATAGTAATTCAGCAGTGAAAACTGTTTATAAACTCACTTCTATTAACATTTATTTGATTATTGTATGTAATTATTTATTTCATAAAATGTATCAGTTGTTTAGCTATTGCCAAGCAGTTCATTAATACTTCATGGAAGTGCGTTCAGAATCTTTGATGTTCTACTGTATAGGAATGGGAACATGATACAATTATTCATTAGATAAAAAATAGTATGTTTCCATTTGCACTACAATACATTTTTTTAACAAAACAAACATTCATATTATTACACACCTTTCAATTTTCTACTACTGTTAAAAAGATTTCTTTTTATTTATTCATTTATTTTGTTCTTTTAGTCACGAGATTAATTATTCTAGCACATTAAAATAGTATTTTGCACTTTTCTCAAACTGAAATAATAAAAATAAGCAAAATTTTCTTGTGCTCGTGTTCATGCATGCTGTTGCTATACCATGTCTTAAAACACTTAAAAATAATGTATTCAATAGCAAAAATCCTTTATTTCGTGTTACATTAAAGTTTATCCTTTATCATCTCTTTTTTTTTTTCATATTAAATTTTTAAAAAGTTTTAAAAATGGTAATAAACTAGCATTTTTTAAAGAAAAATGCTGCATTTGCGTCATTAAAAAATATCTTCTAATTTAGAGTTTGGTCCCATTAAAAGATGAAGTTGACTCAAGACAAGAAGATAAAAAGACTAGTGAAGCTATGAAGCAGTATACTGAAGAATACAATGATTTAGTGGAGGTAAATGATTTTTGTTTTTTTTTTACTTTATTCCTCCCACTTTTTAAAAATATTTTGAACACTGATTCTTTCCTGATAAAGAAAATGTATTTTAAAAAACTATTTAAGATGTATATATATATATATATATATATATATATATATATTAGACTGTCCCAAAAAAAATAATTTTTAAAAATCAATACGCATACCCACTAAAGTTGTGCCAAATGACATTCTAAAGGTATGGTAAAAATTTTAGCTAAATATTTTAAGATTAACAGACCTCTCATGAGCACCCAAAATCATTTTTATGCCCTATTTTCGGTCCAAAATATGCATGATGCAACAAATATTAAAAAAATATTTTTTTATTGTTTATTCATTAGTTTGTATATTTTAAGCATAATATAGTTTAAAGCAGAATGTTTTCTACATTAAAATTTTATCAGTTATTGTTAATTTCAGTGTTTTCAGAACTCTGAAACTGTAATTTATAATCGCCATCTTAGGTAAACGGAACACTGCCATTTTGTCCTCGACTTACTGTAGCTCTAGAGTTAAAATTGTATGTCAACATTTTATATAAAAACTAAAGCTTACATTATATTCATTTTTGATTTAGTTTTTATTTTCTAAATTTTTCAGAAGTAAGTTTCATTTTAATGAATATTTTCTATAGTTAAATAACAGTACATTTACTTTATATTAATTTTACAATAAGTGGTATGCAGAATTTAATAGTAGTTTTCACAATATCATATCCACACGGAAATAAAGCTGATAGAACAACTTGTTTCAGTTCTTGATATACATAATAACAACCAATCACCAACAAATGGTGAAGCACTGGGCCGGCTATTTCATGATTTAAAGATTAGGGAATTAACATTGTCAGAAAGATGCTTACCGATAACACAAAAACCAAATGTTGTGACCAAACTGAAAATGATCTATAAAAAATATCCTAAAATGCATAAAAATAAACATAGGAGGGCATCCAAAAGGCAATGACAAATCGAAAAGGAGTTTAATGAAGAAATGAAGAAAAAATGTTTGATATTTCTTATGCAGACAGACAGTGAATATACCATTAAAATACCTGAAGATTGGAAGTTCCTTCAGGACCAAGTAGGGAAAAGGATGAATTTTATGGGAGGCGAAAACTGACATTTCAAAAACTAGCAAGAAAAGCAACAAACAAGAAAAGGTAATAAGAGAAATCTAAGAGGAGAAAGCAAAAACAGGAGAACAACAAAGTATGTTATTTGAGTGTTCAATTGAGGCTGTATCAAGATTGGACATTGAATCAAAAACAAGCACTTTTGTTTAAAGTGATTCGAGTGTTTAAAACTAACATCAAAGGGTACAAAGGAGGGCTACAAGGTTAGTGAATGGATTTTCTAATTTAGATTTAGACTATGATTCCAGACTTAAAATGCTTAACATGTATAGTCTTGAGCAAAGGAGAATCAGGGGGGGGGGGACATGATTCAGTTGTTTAAATTTATCAAAATGGAAGATGTTATAGGATTAAATTTTTGTGCGGAAAGCAGGACAAGGGGTCATTGTTATAAGCTGTTTAAATCTCAGGCTAACCTGGAAATTCGGAAAAATTACTGTTTTAGCAAAGTAGTGGGTACTTGGAATAGTTTACCGGAAGAGGCGATAAGGAGCAAGGGAGTAGATAGCTTTAAGAGGGCTATTGATCTTCATTGGGGTCTATAATTTGACTAGGACCAGCCCTGTTGGGCCCAGAGCTTGTTGCTGGTCGTTGCATTTATATTTGTATACTCTTGGTGATGGAGATCATGTTCCTGGTTGTATGTTTAATTCCCAGGTACCTGTCACAGGGTAAGATGAATGGCAAAAGGAATTTACTACTTGAAGAATTTGTGCTTTCACGAGGAATACAAATTAGCATCTTCTGATATTTTATCATTAAAAAGAATTCTGTTCATGCATGACAACAATCTATGCAAAATTGTTTCTCAATACCCCCAGTAGCTGCAATGTGCCTCATAATGACTTCCATCTTCTACAAATACTAGAGCTATACACAGAAATTGATAGTGAAGTGGCTATTAGAGCACTTATTAAAAACTTAAAGGAAAACTTTCATAGCTAAGTGTTTATAGCATCCAAAAACCAAAAAAGGTCTTAAAAGACTAGAAGCCAACCCAACCACTATCATATTTTGTGAAAGAACGGATTTAGAATCAGCTGTAATGAAACTGGATAATAATTTTTTTCAGTTGATGTTCGCACTTGAGCTAGACGAAATAAATACAATCAAGCTAAGGAAATAGTGTCTGCATTCATTCAGGCTCGTCATTTCAAGTTTTTCCGGGGGGGGGGGGTAGACACACAAGGGTAAAAAAACAATACAATTTCACCAGACAACAACGAAACCCACGCCTACTTAAATGTAAATACATTGATTTCTCAAAGTCGGGGGGGGGGGGGGGCAATTGACCCCCCAGCCCCCCTTAATGATGGGCCTGTTTACATTGAAGGTAGCAAATGATTGTGCTAAACTAGCAATTAAATTAGCAAGTGGTTTCAATTTGCAACTTACTAATGATGAGCAACATTGGCTCTTTTTCAAACATTGGAACATCACGGA
The DNA here is from genome assembly GCA_038373865.1 of Uloborus plumipes. Classification (NCBI taxonomy): domain Eukaryota; kingdom Metazoa; phylum Arthropoda; class Arachnida; order Araneae; family Uloboridae; genus Uloborus; species Uloborus plumipes. The sequence continues at coordinate 17,992 of JAXGGA010009449.1, forward strand.
AAATAAGCAGCATTGGTGTATAAAAATTTTTTTAAAGTAATTTTAAGCAAAAAATGTATTTGAGATTGTAATTATTGCATATTGTTAAAAGAAAAGTATGGATAGAAATGCTTTTGTATTGAGTAAATTGTATAAAACTTTGTGAAAAAAATAATTACTCAATAAATTAGGTTTTTGAAATATTTAATGATGTTGAGCTGTCACTTAATAATCTTCAAATAGCTTAAAATTTTGCAAGATAGTTATTTATACCAAATGTCACAATAATGCAAGGTATGCCAGTTCAAATTCCAAATTTTTTTTTTCACCATACAATTTTGGGACAGTCTAATATATATATATATATATTTTTTTTTTTTTTTTTTAATTTTGACCCTTATTTCATTGAGTAATTATGATATTAGTTAAAGTAAGGCATGTAGATGGTACTAACATCGAAAACTGAAAATGACAGCCGTGAAACAAAAAACTGCCTTGGATGCCGCAAAGGTAGTTTTGAGCGACACTTCATTAGAACTTGTATGAGAGGTTATGTCCATATAAGGACCTTTATGACCAAACACTCACCCCTTGGAAAGTAAATTCTAGTTGCATTAGTACCTGACACAAAGTTGAAAATCATCTAAATCTTCTCAAAAGTATAAAAAAAATTTTGAGATCAGGATCAAAACAAAGTAAGAGTTATGTTAAAATCTGAAGGATTTTTTTGAAAAAACTTTAATATACATATATGTGAGCGATTCCATACCAACTCACCGGAAAAAAAAAAGTTGGTCGCACGACCGACTCGGATTTTTTTTTAATTTGGTACACAGATTGATGGTATAGAGGTATGAAAAAGCCCAAAAGGAAAGTTACCTGCTCCACTTCTTTTCCGAGATACGGGTCCTCGAAGTTTGTCCGGACCTTCAAAATACCAAAAAATTGATGTTTTTTAATATTTTTTTCTTAAAATTTCTTCTCATGCAATATGAAAGTGTTTGATATCTACGGAAACTAGCTACTCCTGGCATTCAGAAAAAAAATATGGCAATGTTTATAACGGAAAATGTTAACGTACAGCACTCTTAGAAGTTGCCATCACAAAAATTTGATTTTCCCGATTTTGCTAAAATTGAGGAATTTATTCCAAAAAAAGGAAGACATAACCAAAGGTTTACTCACTTTCTGGTAGTGTATTATACCTCAACACTCAAATTTTGAATTGGTAGCCAATGGCTACTAACACCCCACAAAATGGTAGCCAAATTTCAGAAAATGGTAGCCAAACTTAAAATTTGAAAAAAAGTGCGTAAAATGTGTATTTGGAAAAATATATTTAAATTTTAAAGCAATAATGTAAAGCTCAATGTTTATATAAACAATGTTCTAAACTGCTACCTTTACGTTTCTTAAAAATAGATGCATGACTAAACATCATACATCATTCATTGCTCAAATATATTGTCAAAAAGGTTAAAATTAAAGAAAACATATAAATTTCAAAATTTTTAAAACTCAATGACATTTTTGTTTTCTGAAACATGATTTGTTTGAAATAAGGAAGCACTTAGTTCTATTCAGAAATCAGAAATATTACATGAACAAGTAATATATGCTTTGCAGTTTGTTCTCAGTCTATAACTAAATTTTAAGATAAAGAAGGCAGCATAAATGATAAACATAAATAATTGCAAGTATTTTAAAATTCATTTCTTCCAGATGTTGGAAATATAAATTTGAACAGTATAAAAATGAGTAATTTGTAAGTCACAATAAATTTTTTATATAATGATACTGGAATATGTTATAAATATTTAGAAATATGATTCCATTTCAGGTAAGTGCATTATGTAGTTATTACAGATAATCAATCTTTGGCTAATTTCATATAATTATTGTAATCTAACTACTATTTAAAAAAAAACCTAAGCTCATGTGTGTAATTGAAATTTTTAGTGAAGAACAGCATTTTCAATGTAACTTGCTAAAAATCAAGAATAAAGTTTGATTATACCCATATTTGAATGTTCAAAATTCAATAAATAAGTTCTAACTTGCTCTTATGAAGAAAAAAAATATTTCTTTTGTTATTTGTTTTTGATACTTGTTCACAAAAAAAAAAATCAATAAAATTTAAGTTTGGACAATACGGTTTAAACTTGGGCCAACACCTGTTGTAAGACACTTCAAAAATATTTTATCTGATTTTTTTTTTATTATGTAGCAAGAACAGACATTCAAAATTTGGTAAAAACCCGACCTTTGGTCTCAAAACACTTTTCTCTTTCTTTTTTGGTTTTAATAACATAGTATAAACAAGCAGCAAAATATTCTTAAGTAAAAAATGATTATTAAACAAAAGAATAAAGTGAGTCAAGATATAGATGGTAGCAGATAATAAAATCCCTCAAAACTTCCACAATAATTTAAATATTATCAGGATGTAAAAAGATTGAGATTTCAAACGAGGCCGCAATTTTCGTCGAATCACATGTTTCTTTGTTGGCATGGGCGCCGAACTACACTTTTTAGGTTCATGTCACATGATATGAACGATGAATTAAAATTAGGTTAATTAGTAAATAAATTGCAAAATTAATACCTAAAATGAGCCGAGTTACGGTAGTAGATAATAAGAAGCCTCAAAGATTCCAAAATAATTGAGATATTTTTAGGATGCGAAAGGATTGAAATCCCGAACAAGGTACGCAACTTTCGGCGAGGCACATGTTATTTTGTGCGCACGGGCGGCAAATCACGTGTTTTTGGTTACATAATATGATATGAACAAGCAACTAAATGAAAAAAAAAAAAAAACCTCAATTAATGAGTAAAATGAGACATGTCGTGGTAGCAAATAACATAAGTCTCAAAAGTTCCAAAATAATATAAATATTATCCATGATGCAAAAAGATTGATAGCTCAAACACGTGTTTCGGTGACCCACGTGCTTTTTGGCGGCATGTTTCTATGGTTAATATTACAATGAGCAATTAAAATTATATTAATAAATATATTACAAAATTACTGTATAAAATGAGCCGAGTTACGTTAACAGATAACAAAACGCCTCAAAACTTCAAAAACAATTGAAACATTATCAAGATGCAAAAGGATTAAAATCTCAAACCAGGTGCGCTATTTTTGGCGAGGCACGTGTTTCTATTAAAGAAGCGATTTATTTTCCTTAATTGTCTAAATGTATTTTGATGCAAAAGAGCCATATTTTTTTCCCATTCATATGTTTTATGAAGAAAACTTTATTTCGGAACGGTCATTTCCGCTTAAAATTGCGAATATGAACAATTTAAAACGCGACGTCATTTTGGAAACGCGTTTTTATTCGAGTGCTGCGAGGCTATAAATAACCATTTATACTGAGAAATAAAGTAAAAGAACGAACTTTAAGTCAGAAATGCACAATTTACTAAATCCTGCAAGAGATTTTTCTGTTTTTAGGATCGCATGTTTAGTACAGCGAACAGCGGAGTTATCGAAATTGCAAATTTTGAAACAAAGTTACTGCCGCGATTTTCACTTCAGTTTTTTGTAACGTTGCGCAAGTGGTATCGTTAACAATACCTCCCCTCCCTCTTCTTCCCCAATTTATTGCCGAACTTTTAGTGGACAAGAGGACAATACCTTCGTCCCTGGCGATCTCACATCCGAATTTTAAGTGGATGAGAGTATAATACAACCCCCTTTCTACACCCCCGATCCGACTGCCGAATGTTTAGTGGACAAGAGGATTTGAGAAAAGGTCACATGTCAAGGTTAAAGTCGGGAAAGGGGTGTAGCATTTTTGAATGGTTGCCACGTTGGCGACCTCAGTGAAAATAATGATCGCCAAATCGTGAAAATTGGTCGCATTTGGCGACTGGCGACCGCGAGTGTTGACCTATATAGTGTATAGATGTTTACTATAAATGGTTACACAATGCATAACTTGGATTTCTCACTCTTTCTTGGAAATATTTTAGCTTAAAAATAAAGCAAAAAATGCGTTTTTGGCCATCTTTGCAGCCATTTTTCTCATAAAGGGGGAGCAGTAGAAACTTTAATTTTTTTTTTAAACAAGCCACTGATATGTTAGCTATTCACAGGAAAAGAGTTTACTTTTGGTTATTTCTTCCATTAAGAGATATCCTGCTGACAGTATATGCATGTTTTTCACGACGACCATATGCTTTTGTTCCCCCTCTCATGGACTTAAAATTAATTAAACCAAAAAATAATGATATATTTATTATTAGCTGTATTATCTACCCAATATGTCATGAAATTTAATTTATTAAATCATTGAACAATAAATTAGATAATTGATGAAAACAAGAAAAAGTATTCTTCTGATGCCTGAGCGTTATGCATTCATAATTATAAAGCACTAAATACTTTCTTGAGAAATTAATTAACATAAATGAGCTCTAAATATTTATATTATAAGCAATACACAATCTTGTGATTGGGATACTCCTGTTTTTAATTGAAGAATTTCTTGAATATCACATGAATATCAGGAAAATAAATGAGGTCTTTTCGTTTGATGTAGGATATTTTATGACAAATTTCATTTGATGGGCTACTAACTGAGCATGGTGATAAAGAGCTATTATTTTCAGCATCGAATTCCATTTTACCTTATTAACAGTTAAATATTTACAAAATAATTAAATAAATAATTTAATATAAAGCCATGCTTGAAGAATTAAAATTAGTGCAACTAATTTATTCCCATACTGATCTTTACAAAATTGACATGCGTTGAGCACTGATAAGAACTGACAAGAAAAAGTTTACTCACTAAAATATTATTTCACAGATACTTTAAAGCATACATTCTATTTTCTACAAAATAATTCTGCAACAAAGAACAAGGGTATCCTCCTGTTTATAGCCATCAATCAGGAACATCCAATCACAAGATTGGGTATTGCCTATGAGATAAATATTCGAAGCTCCTTTATTTTAATTGATTTTTCAAGAAATTCTTTAGTACCTACGCCTTTATACCCTTGTTCTTTGTTGCAGTATTATTTTGTAGAAAATAGAATGTACGCTTTATAGTATCTGTGAACTAGTATTTTAGTGAGTAAACTTATTCTTGTCAGTTCTTATCAGTGCTCAACACATGTCAGTTTTGTAAAGATCAGTATGGGAATAAATTAGTTGCACTAATTTTAATTCTTCAAGCATGGCTTTATATTAAATTATTTATTTAATTATTTTGTAAATATTTAACTGTTAATAAGGTAAAATGGAATTCGATGCTGAAATTAATAGCTCTTTATCACCATGCTCAGTTAGTAGCCCATCAAATGAAATTTGTCATAAAATATCCTACATCAAACGAAAAGACCTCATTTATTTTCCTGATATTCATGTGATATTCAAGAAATTCTTCAATTAAAAACAGGAGTATCCCAATCACAAGATTGGGTATTGCTTATAATATAAATATTTAGAGCTCATTTATGTTAATTAATTTCTCAAGAAAGTATTTAGTGCTTTATAATTATGAATGCATAATGCTCAGGCATCAGAGAAATACTTTTTCTTGTTTTCATCAATTATCTAATTTATTGTTCAATGATTTAATAAATTAAATTTCATGACATATTGGGTAGATAATACAGCTAATAATAAATATATCATTATTTTTTGGTTTAATTAATTTTAAGTCCATGAGAGGGGGAACAAAAGCATATGGTCGTCGCGAAAAACATGCATATACTGTCAGCAGGATATCTCTTAATGGAGAAATAACCAAAAGTAAACTCTTTTCCTGTGAATAGCTAACATATCAGTGGCTTGTTTTAAAAAAAAATTAAAGTTTCTACTGCTCCCCCTTTATGAGAAAAATGGCTGCCAAGATGGCCAAAAACGCATTTTTTGCCTTATGGCTTATCTTTAAGCTAAAATATTTCCAAGAAGGAGTGAGAAACCCAAAAAATTTATTGCGTAGCAATTTACAGGGAGGACCTGTACACTACCAGAAAGTGAGAAAACCTTTGGTTTTGTTTGCCTTTTTTTGTAATAAATGCCTCAATTTTAGCAAAATCAAGTTTTTGTGGTGACAACTTCAAAGAGCCCTGTACCTTGGCAATTTTCATTATGAACGTTCTAGTATTTTTTTTCGGAATGCCTGGAGTAACTAGTTTCCATAGATATCTAACACTTTTATTTTGCATGAGTACGATTTTTTATAAAAAATGATTAAATAACATCACTTTTTTAGTATTTTGACGTGGCGGACAAACTTTGAGGGCATGTATCTCAGAAAATAAGTGGAGCAGGAACCTAACAATTTGGACTTTTCCATGCCTCTATATGATCAACATGTGTGCCAAATTAAAAGAAAATCCGAGTCGGTCGTGCGACCCCCATTCGGTGAGTTGGTATGGAATCACTCATATATATATATATATATATATATATATATATATATATATATATATATATATATATAAATTAGGGTGATTCAAAAAAAATTTTTTTTGAAAGTTTTGGTCTTACCCCGCAGTTTTTTTACACTATTCATGAATGTGATGTATGTAAAATTTTAGCTCAATTGAATAATATTTAGAGGTCGCGCAACGCGATCGAATTCTATTGAAAATTATCAATTTCGAAAGTTGGAGTACATAACTTCATTACCCGAAATAATATTGTTCTTCATATAAAATGGAATAATTGAAAATGTTAGTTTACTCTACTAAGTAGTCAATAAAATAATAGCTCAAAGTAAGTTGTATCGACCCCCCCCCCTCCAAGCTGCATCATCTCTACCTAGTTGGTGAAAATGCAGCTGCAAGCTCGGGCTGTGGTTTCTGTTTTCTTTTCGGTTGTTTGAGATGTGTGAGTTTATTCGGCTAAAACACCTAGCATCCACTCTAGACAAAGCCCAATTAGCCACAATAAGACAGAAAGCCACTTTGATAGTCGCTGCTACAGTACAAAGTATGGGCAGGATTTGACAACGTCCATAAAACGGTAAAGGCAAACTATTCGCTCTGAATCGGCCGTTAACTTACAAAAGTCGTTTAAATCTATGACTTCCTTTGATAGTTCACTGGAACGAAACACTTATGCAAAATATATTGGGAAAATGAAGGAGGATCGGTGGGTTTCATACCAGTATTAGTATCAGGACCACAAGCATTGATGATTTACTTCTGGGTTCTAGTAAGTTAGTCAGGCATTGGAATTGCTGCTGCTGTGCGATAACCAGTTAGATAAATGGGAACTTACTGAGCTCGTACGTGGTATGTGTTTCGATACGACATGCAGTGCCGGTACTAAAGTTGAAGCAAGTTTAAACTTGGGAATAAAGAACTAGGGAAGCAACTTTTATATTGTGCTTTCCGTCATTATATTTTAGACATTGTGTTTTCTGTGGTATTACAACCGAAGTTTATTCTAGTCTTGGTCTTTCGGTATTTTAACCGATAAACCAAGAAATAGGCAGAATTGGGGTATTTGATTGCGTGCAATGTCAAATGCGGTATTCACGCAATTGCGTGGAACCATCTACTGCCATTTTATCTACAATACTGCTTTTAAGCGGTTTCAACAATCATAGTCAAGGATAAAACATTCTAATTTTAAACCTGGAGTGAGAAACGATGAGGTTGAGGAGTTGGTAGCCAATTCAGAGCAACTTGCAACTAATAATGGAAGTTGCGTCAACTTCTGATCACCCATGCAAAAGAAGTATCCAAGGAAGATACTAGAGCTTAGTGTGATTTTCTTGAGCGGAGCACCTTCTCTTGGTATATGTTTTCGTGTCCCAGGAGCGGTTCATCGTGTTATATCTGTGTCAAAGATTCTTTATGGCTTCAAGTTTATTTCACAACCAGTTCAAACTTGCAGCCGGACAAAGAAAAGGTATTCGTAACATATGAATGTGATTTCTTTCACATTCTTATCGTTAATGGGAAAGAATATCTAAGAGCTGGGCTCCCAGCAACCCCTTTTGTGCAAGCAGTGAGAAAGGATTTGGAACATTTTCAGCGTCCTTATTCATGTAAAGAAGAAACTCAAAATATATCAGCTGTTTGATCCTGAGCATTGGAATCTTCAAGATGGCTATCAACAAGGCTTTGAACTACCGAAGAAACTGAGGATTGTAAACGACAATACGGAGCGTGGCGTGGCCCTTATTGAAGCATTTGTTAAGACTATCACTAATGACGAAAAACAAATACAGTGTCTTCTTCAAGTGGTACAGGAACACAGAAAAGGTTTCAAAGTTGCAAAAATGTAACCTTGAAAAGTATTGCAAGAATTAATGAGCGAACTACTATATATTTAATGTATTTAAATTTGTTTTTTATATTTTTTCCGTATTTGATTATTTTTTATACTTTTCTGCATTTCATTGGTTTTCCAAATATACAGTTCGTTTCGTGATTGCACGTTTTTTTTCTTCAGAGAAAAAAACAGCAATAAAGTAACTTTATTATTATTATTTACGTTCGCATTTGTGCCACTATCACAAAATTTGAAGTACTCCTAAAGGTAAACATAGTTTACTAAAATTTTGGACAAATAATTCAGTGTATATAAAGGCCTAAATAAGGCGGTAAGACGAACAAAAATACAAAGGCTACTTTTTTCCATAGATATCATTTACGTTCACGTTTTTATCAATATCACGAAATTTCAAGGCGTTTGCGCGACCTCTAAATATTAATATATTTTGTCAAAATTTTGCACCAATAATCAGAGTATATAGTGGCACAAAATAAGAGGGTAAGACGCAGAAAAATACAAAGTTTATTTTTTTCCATACATTCCTGAATCACCCTAATATATATATATATATATATATATATATATATCGTCAGCATTTGGGTTCAATAATCTTGTTTGAAAAAATTTCAACGTGAAATATTTTATGAGAAAAGTAAACTTTTTGCAAAACGTTAACAGATTTGGCAGAAGTGCTTTGTAGAATTTTTGACACTGAAATCTTAAAAACCAATTTTTGGCTGTGTTTGGTGATGGTAGAAGAGGAAAGGGCAGGGGCTCTCTATCGAATTTGTGAAGAAGTATCAATTGAGACTATCGCTAGAAAGGAAGGGCTTCAGGTCCCAGCTTAACTTTCGTTTAAAAAAAGCAAGTGATGTTAAGTGAATGGTGGAAGTTCAGAAGCTCTCTCTCACCGAAAAATTTTATGATGTAGTTAGGAAGATGCCCTAACAGCTTCCATCCAGAAATGTTTTGAAATCTGCTTCCTAAATATTTACTATATTTACTTACTGAATTCATGTAATCGGGAAAATCTTCTCGTTTTTGAGTATTTTTTTCCCTAAGAGTTGTTCGTGAAAAATTTACGTAAATTCTGCCCCGTGTATGTCGACCCCCTAACTTTCAACTTCACTTGTTGGACTAAATTTCTCGACTTATACACGAGTATATACCGTACTCCTTTTTTGCTCACAATAAAAAGAATGAGGGGGCAAAGGGTTAATGGTTCCTTCCAATACTTCTTTGAAACTAAAAACCATTTTAGATTATCATTGGGAAGGAAAGGGATACTACACGGAAATTTCTAGTACCAACATTTTTACGTTACTTGTGGTGTTTTAGAAAAAAAAGTAGGGAACAAGAGCTACTTAATTGTCCAAAATAAAAGTTTTAAAATTTCTTGGCAAATTCTCGAAATTTCTTTGGTAGTGTAGAGAGAAAGGTATCATCCCCTATTTTTCTAAATTGAAGTACTAAAAACACATTTAGTCTATATTTCATAACTTTAAAATCTGTCTTTTAAGCGAAGTTTGGCAGTGTAAAGACAGAGCCAGAACCATGGGCTCTTCCTGGAAAATTTTCCTCAATAAGACTCCCAAAACCCAATTTTAAGCTATCTTTGGTTGTGTAGGTTTTGCAGATTTACATGATTTTTGATGACATAATGTGTCAGTCGGATAATTTCAGGAGAGGCTAGAGACGCCTTATCCCCTCTGTGCAGGAAGAGATTTATTTAGGACCCTGGACCACTGGTAGTTTGAGCCATGCCGACTCCAATGCTGTGGCCAGCTGGGCTAGATTACGCGGATGAGGATCCATGGAGCGAATAACCCGATTGAGATGGTCCCACATATTCTCAATTGGGACTGAGTCAGGAGAATTTGCTGGCCATGGAAGAAGGGTAAACTCATTCTGGTGCTCTTCCAACCATGTACATACACTGGCAGCTGTATCACACTTTGCATTGTCCTGCTGGTAGATGTCATCATCCCGAGGAAAAACAATTTACATATAGGGGTGGACATGGTCCGCAAAGACAGATGTGTACTTGTGTTAATTCATTGTGCCTTCCACAGTGATGAGTGAGCCCAGAGAATGCCAGGAAAACATTCCCCAGCTTGGACCGTTCCGGCAATGGCCGAAGGTGTTTGGTTTCAGAGGTTTCACGCCTTATACACCAACGTCTATCTGCCTGATGGAGCATAAAACGTGATTCATCAGTAAATGCTACCTGTTGCCACTCAATAAACGTCCAGCCGTGGTACTGGCTTGCAAATTCCTGGGTTCGTCGTCAATGGACAGTAGTCGGCATAGCTGCATGAACTAGTCTTGTGCTTTGGGAGCCCAGATGCAGCAACAGCCACTAAATAGTAGTTTGGGAGATGATGTTGGTAGCCCCTTGGTTCATCTGGGGGGTCAGTTGCTCAACAGTAACCTGTCTATCAACCCGAACGCATTTCCTCAGCCGTTGTTTGCCTCTGTCATCTGGCTCCTGGTGCACCACATTTTCCACGTCGCTGATTTTTGAGTCCCATTATGCCATGCACGGTACACTTTTACCACGATGGCAAGCGAACAGATCAAAAACTCAGCCATTTTGGAAATGCTTCCACCCTTGGCCCGAAAGCCAATGACAGGGTATCTGCTCAACCTGGACTTTTCAATTCCATGACTTTCCATGACTTTTACAAACTATTTTCCATGACTAAAAAAAAAATAAAAAAACAACTCTGCTTTGTTTTTTGGAAAATTATGCACTTAATATTCTATCTTGCAAAGCAAATGACCAAACATGGCGACTGCGTTTCACAGCAACAGAAGTCCGTTCGCTTTTGAGGTCAAAAAACGATCTTTTCCTACCGACACCCTCCTCCCCACCGTACTTGTCCTCAAACGTACTTTCATGTAGCAATGAATTGTCTGTCCATAAATTTTACTGTAAGTTTAGATCCTGATATGAGTGAGGCGAAATCTGACTTCAAAACGGAACTCGTTGAATTCCTGCCACCCCCCTACCTACACAATTCTTTAAAATTCAACATTGTTTTTTAATTTGTTTTTCTTTTGCATAAAACTCCTCGAAAGAAAAAGATTCAAACAAGTTTTAAAAGAAAAAGGAATCAAATGAAGCGGGTAGGGGGGGAGGAGACCAAATGTAAAAGGCAAATCTGCCTATGCCGGGGAAAAAACCATCAAAAAAACCATCGAGTCTATCTTTTTGTCGTTCAAGGTCATATTTTATCAGATGACGGAGTCCGCGCACATGCGCAGTTACACAAAATTCGCCGCTCACGGTTTTAACGTTGAGAATTCATCTGATTCTCTGATTGGTCAACACAATGCAACAACTTGTTAGAAATTGTAATTGACAAATCAGATTGCACCCAATAACGAAGTAGAATGACGGCGGAAGTGTTTTCGTTCTTCCGAGATCGGGGGGAAAATTTCAATCAGTCCGGAGCGCTAAAATCTATGATAAATAGTCAGTTTCCATGACTTTTGGACATTTTTCGCTGAAATCCATGACTTTCCATGACCAATTTCGATCATATTTGAAATCCATGACTTTCCATATGCGCAGACACCCTGCAATGATCATGCCTTTTTGGACGTCAGATAAATTACCCCGTTTTTGCATTACGTCAATGATAGAAATGGTTTCCAAAGCCCTCACACACCCTTTATACACCCTTAACTGCATTGTGCTACCAAGTGCCTTTTGTGATTGGTAATTTGACGTCGAGGTCGAAAGTACGTGGTGGTAACATTAATGTGACTGGACTGTGTATATAGTAAAGAATTTTTTTGCAAGTCACTGCAAAAAAAAAAAGCATAAACATACTTTTCATTTGAAGTTATTTTATAATTTTATTTTGCTTAACAATGACTTACATGTTCCTTTTTTTGTATTTAACTTTTTCTTTAGCAAGTTATGATGAAGAACAGACAAATCAAAGAAATTATTGATCATCTGAGATCATTTGTTTGGGATATCAACACTATGTTGGCCACCAGCAAAACATGAACAAAGCTGATTGTCACATTGTATATTTTCATAAAAGCTATCCTGACTATTTGAAATCTTTTCAGTGTTTTTGTTCCTCTTCTTATGAGATGATACACATATTTTCATATATATTTAATGATGTGTAAAACTATATTATTCGTGTATATACATTATGGTATACATCTCGTAATTGTCAAGATCTGAAGTGTAACTATCTTGAAATCATCTGTTCACTCATACTGTTGATATGTATCAATTTTGTGAAAAAAGTGAAAAAATAAATTATATAGTATTCATTATATGCATCAAAAAGCTTCATAAAATATTTTTATTGCATGTGTTATTAAGTGCTGTTGTGCCTCTTTTTTTTTTTTTGACTGGCACATATGTTGTAGTTATTTTGGAACCACTTTATTATAAACTAAATGTTTCTATAAAAACCAATAATTTTGCTGATGTTTGTTTTTTTTTTTTGAAAATTTGGTTATAGTTCAGTCTCACCACGCAAATATATAAACTGTGTACCATGCTTGTCATAGAATTTCACCCTGAAATTTTATTTTAAAACATTTATTTAACAAAGCTGTATGCATTTATTTATACATTCTGGTGAGATGATTTTTATGAAAGTAATACTGTACAATAAATGCTGATAAATTCATTAGTGCAAAGTAATGATATATTTTGTCCTACATTAAATGTTTTTACACACCTTTGATAACTGATGTAGAATGATATAAAACAAGTCAAAATAATGAAAATTTTTACAAAAATGCAAACAGAACAAAATTACAAATAATTTCTATGCACCGGCTATATACTAGAACAAAGTTAAGTCTCAGTAAGGCACAAATTAATATACAGTGAATGTTACATAATGTTCTTGAGAGATACAAGAACTTCAGTGTAAATGACAGATTTTACTTAGAAATTCTATTTCCTGGGGTAAATGATCTACACCAGGGAATAAATAAGTTCCAAGATCCCATCTTTTGCACTAAAATCTTGATAATTGCAGTACATGTATGAAGTTTTACTTGAAAATTCATCTTTATAATTATAGTTCATTCATTTGCACACAAGCTTTTTGAAGCCAGAACGAGGGTTCAGAGTTATAAATAATGTCAAACTGACTCGTGCGAAGCATTCCTCATTGAATGCAGTAATTCAAAAATATTTTTTTTAAACAGCCCTAACGTGAATTGTTTGAGTATTTTTTATTGATGAAAAAAATATAAAAAATTGTGACTTACATCTGTAGTTTTACAGGCATAAAGTGTTGAAGCAACGCCCACAAAAAAAGAAATGAGGAAACCTTAAGAAATATTACTCATAATACTACTGCAATTTATCATGCTAAAATAAGCATTTTCTTTTCTAATTTTAATACAATGATACAACTGCAATTAAGAATCCTGCACTAGAGTTTAAATTTCATATTCTTAAAAGTCATACAAAAACAATGAACCCCATAGTAGGATTGAATCCATGATCTTTACTTGAGTATGATTCTCTAACTCAGCTATATACGAATTCACTCGAGGAGCGTTATACATTAAAGCAGTGTTTAATTAAAAAAGAGAATAAATTGATTTTTTGAAAGGAAAAATGTGTGATGAGTTGTCTGTTTACTTTTTGTGGAAAAAAGAAATTTTTAATGATACCTTACATATATGGTTGATGAATTATCAAGATAGTTATAGAGCGTTTACAAAAAACATCTTTGAGAAAGAATTTTTTGATATTTGCTTGTTTGCATAACAAAATAAGGATTGAGCTCAAAACCTCTTAACATATATAACCAGACTTTTAGTATACAGTGTTAAATAAAATAATTGAAAACATATAAATATTTCCTAATTACCTCTGTTTTTGGTAAGTGGTAAAATGCATACACTTTAGTTTTCTATCACAATGTTGCTGTGTTATTACTGTTCACAATCAGTAGCACAACCAGGGGGGAGACCCACGCCAGAATGTCAAGTTGTTTTTTTATTATAATTATTATTCCTTATTGTTGAAGAGAGGAAAAGAATGATTCTTGGGAAACTAAGTGATTTTAAGAAGAAACAAAATATAATAAATGTTGGAGCAAAATCTTAATTTCTTTCAAAAAGTAATCTCGACATTTTTTTAATAACTTCAATGTCTAAAACTTTTGTGGAAGTCCCTTCAAGCCTTTTTCCCCCCTTACATGACCAGAGCCTGCCTAAAACTATTTTCAGGACTATAATTTCAAAAATTTTCTCCTCTAGACCCTTTAATTAAATGGGGAACATGTTTTCGGGTACACCCCCTAAAAATATTTTTTGGTTGTGCCACTGTTCACAATATTTATCCTAATCCAACATCTAAGCTCATCATCACAATGAATCCAATGATTGTTGTCCATGATGCTAGCTTACCATTGGAGCTGAAATTAACAGAACACAAAGTTAAAATTTTAACTTAAACTTAGTAGCAAAAATTATTTTATCAATACCACTACTGTGTTACAATGCTGCTTTGTAACACTATGCTTGGCAAAAAATATTTGTTCTAAAAATCTAAAATATTTGTTCTTACAATCACGCTTTTTTCCCCAATATTTCATTGTTTCACAATTCGCAGGCAAAACAATTTTTTCCCCTGTCATCATCTTTTAAAGCCGAATAATGAGAGGGGTTTTTTTTTTTTTGAAAATCAAAGTAAAAAATGGCTATCAGTAATTGAATCCTTTTTTCAACAACCAGTTAAAATACAAAATTTTTGATTTTAAGAAAACATTGGTATTGCATTAAATTGTTCATTTCACTTAACAGTTTTTACTGAAAAAAAAGTATACATTTTGGTTTAAAATGTGGTAAACCTTATTGAATATTTTAAAAATAAGCATAAAACTGCTTTTTAGAACTTGTATAGCTTGTCTCTTGTAGATCTTGACTGATGTGAACAGTGAAGTTGACTGTTATTGCTTAGAGAAACATTTTACTCATTAGCAATATTTAAGTTTTCTACATAGTATTCAAAGGTAAATTTTTTTTTACAGTTAATGTGCAGAATGAAAATGCTACTGTTGCCATTATGCTGATCCTTACGTAAAATAGTTCTTACATAAATTCATTATTATGTAATAAATATAAAAATTATTTAAAGAGCTATTTCTTACTCTTATTCTTATCATTTTTTTTTTCCAGTGCAAACTTAAAAGAAATCTAAAAAAAAAAAAAAAATTTGTCCATCAAAGAACTTCAAACTTACTCCAAAAATAATTTATAATAGAAGAAGTTTTTAAACCAATATTTACAAAAATAAGTGAAAAAATTAACTTTAAAAAAGCCTGCTTAGTAGCATATTATTAACTTAATTAAAGATGCATGTAATCACAACATAAAACAGAAACCTAAATTTATATTAATACAATATTCGTAATTAATTCTCCTTTTCAATTTTAGTTACATAAGTAAATGTAACTAAAATATAAAAATCTTTACTGAATATCTGTGATGAATTTCATGCAACGCGTGATGCTTCCAAGATATATTTTTTATTTTTATACAAGCTGAAAACATTTTTGAATATATGGCTTAAACGAACGAGTCTAAAGCTCTGGTTTTACAGCGAAAAATGTGAAAAGAAAAAAAAGGATTGCTTTTGAATTTTTTACAAATATTTTAGAGGAAAATACCCTTTAACCCTTAACTTCGCAATTTTTTAAATTTTGATGAAAAAATTGTATCAGCTAGTTCTCAGGTAATAATAAAGAGGAAAAATATTTTTTTTTTTAAATAAGCAGTTTTAAAATGACTTTCAATCATTTTTTTGTTTGCGACAATGTAAAAGTAAAATCAAATTTCTTAAAAACTTTTCCCCATAGAAAATTAAATTTACTTTTAAATGAACGTAAACTGTTTAAATTTCTTACCTGGTAATTTATTTCGTCAATAAACAAGAGGAAGTATAAACTAGAATGGATTTTTTTATAGCAAAGACACAGTTCTTGAGGCATCAAATGTTCTTATAATTATTGGATTTCTGGGGAAAATGTGCTGTCAACTAGTGACGAAATTGGCATGTATTTCGCTGTAGTAATCTTTTTTTTTCCTCAGATAAGTGATTTGTAGGTAATTTAAAAAAAAAATTGAGTCTTTTAAATTAAAATAAATCATATGTTGCAGAAATGCAACAGTGGGAAGTTAAGGGTTAAGTCTCCCTAATTGATAGAAATGTTTGTATTTTTGAAAAATTTCAGCTCACAAATTCATTAGTATCTTCCTTTCACAGAAATAATTGCTTCCACAGTACACAACATTTATAACATTAAAATTACAAAATAAATAGTACATTTCTTCATTCCAAATATAATTAATGTCACTTACTGAATTTGTGCTTCAGGTATAATATCATCAACAACAACATAAATCATTGCACCAGCAGCAAAGGATAAGGCGTAAGGCAGGATCGTTTCAGCTATGGTAGCTGCAACACAACCTAATAGACCAAATATTGGTTCAACTACACCGCTCAATTGGCCAAACCTAAATGTCAAATACTGTTTAGTTCAGTGCAAATTACTGAAAAACATTAAATTTCAAATTATATGTGAAGAGCAGAACACGTATAGCTCATAAATTTTTTTAAATAATCAATATTCATGAAAAACTATTACAGCAATATTAAATTCTAAAACTTTTTAACGTCTGCTTCATAGCAACGCGACAAAAAATCTTACTCACTGGGAATGTCTATGTAAAATTTGTAGAATAGAAACGGCAGCTATAATTACTACTGTTTAGTATTACACATATTTATATTAACCTTTTAACTGTCATGACCGAGATAGTCTCGGGCACAGCTGGTTTTCGAAAATGTCATGCCCGAGTATTACTCGGGGTATTTTTTTTTTTTTTTTTGAGTGCATCGTATTGTTATACCCGAATATATATCGGGAGACGTTTATTTCGGCTTCATCTCTGTCAAACCCGACTGTTTCTCGGGTTTGTGCTTGGAAAAGTGTTAAAAATCAAAATAACTTGACAGTTAAAGGGTTAAAAGTACTATTACGCGGTGCATTCAAGTTCTAAGGACTCCGATGTTTTTTCTCCAGACTAGAAAGACATAGAAACATGTGCATTGTTTTAAATTGAGTGCTCGTTCTTTGTTAAAATATCACGAAGATGGCAAAACAATGATACAGATGGAATTTTAATGCCAGTCGCGAGAATGAGAACTGTTTTTGATACTTAAAATGGCGACTTTTTCCTTACTTGAACAGCGTGCAATCATTCGTTTTCTGAATTTGCGTGGTCTGACATCAATTGAAATTCATCAACAGTTGAAGGAGACATGTGGTGATGGAATTATGAATGTGTCGAAAGTGTGTTCGTGAGTGCGGCAGTCATTCAGCGATCCCCCAAAACAATTCTCTCCATTTTCTTGATCATGTCGTCAGACCGGCTTGTGCGAGCCCGAGGTTGTTTCGGTTTGTTTTCACACAATGTTCTGCCTTTATTAAACTGTCGCACCCACGAACGCACTTACAACACATCCATAATTCCATCACCACATCTCCCCTTCAACTGTCGATGAGTTTCAATTGGTGTCATACCACGTAAATTTAGAAAACGAATGATTGCACACTGTTCAAGTAAGGAAAATGTCGCCATTTTAAGTATCGAAAACAGTTCTTATTCTCGCGACTGGCGTTAAAATTCCATCTGTTGCATAGTGTTGCCATCTCTGTGATATTTCGACAAAGAATGAGTTCTCATTTTAAAATAATGCACATGTTTCTATGTCTTTCCAGTCTGGAGAAAAAAATCAGTGGCCTTAGAACTTTAATGCACCTTGTAAAATTATGAATTTCAGTTCAAGAAAAAAGAAGCAGGATATGGAAATCTTCTGTACATGATTGTCAAATTTCCTGATATACTGGACTTAGAAATTTACAGCATTTGACATTAAAAAAAACTTGGAAAACATTTTTTCAAAACAAAGTTAGTTCATGCATTAATTCTTATTCCCATGATACGATAAGAAATGCAAAATAAACACAAAAGGGTTAAAGGGCAAAATTGTCAATAAGCATTGACAACAAAGTGACCAAATGAAAAGAGTGGCGGTTAAAAAGGAATCAGCAATCGGTTGATACCTCAAAAAATAAATGGCTTTGAAGCATACAAAAGCCATAAAGAGTTAGTTTAAAATTTTTCCTTACATTAAATAATGTATTTAGTACTGTTAACTTCAATTTTAAAAAAAACAACATTTATTAGTCGTTAAGCAAATTAGTAAAAAAATAGACTACTAATGAAACTGTTACTATCAATCATTGGCAAATAGGAATACAATCAGTTTTGCACTTAGAAAAGATGCAAGCTTACTAGAAAGCAACGTATTGCAAACATCTCACTCCTACCACAAAGTAACACTTAAACTGAATAGCGCCCCAGGAAAATTTCCGAGATTTTCACTACCACACATAATATTCACAATCTAAAACTCATTCTGGGCGAATGACTCAAGATATAAGTCCCCACAGAATGGATCATTGGCTGAAAATCTGCAATAGAAATACAACTGACAACAGATAATAGGCTAGACTGGCCATATTTCATTTATTAGTTCCCAGTAAGGATGAATGGCCCTCTTAACCTTTTATGCCCTGAAGGGACTCAGCAGTCACGTTTATATTAATTTAGTATTATGAATCCTATATGGCTGGAATCATGCTGAATTTGTTAAGTATCACTCCTTGTACTTCGCTGAGAGGCCGACAGATGGTACCTGCAATTGGAACCGTTTTCTTACGGGCCTTAAGGCGTAGGGGGACTTGGACCCTATTGATTTTCAAAATTTGCTAAATTAATTTGGGGCATAAAGGGTTAAAGCTATCTACCCCTTTGTTCATTACAGCCTCTTCCAGTAAGCTGTTTTAAGTACCTACAACCCCACTGACATAGTAATTTTTAATCTTGGGATTAGCCTGAGATTTGAAAAGAGTGAAGCAATCACCCCATGCCCTGCCTTCTGTGCAAAATTTAACACAGTAATATTTTTCATTTTGATAAATTTAAAACACTAAATCATGTCTCTCTCACTTATTGCTCGAGACTATACATATTACAGGGTTCGTACTTCCTTAAAAAACCCTTAGTTTTATCGTGCAAAATTAAGGTCCCTAAAATCCTTAAGGTTCCCCTTAGGTTCTTAATTTTGGAAAAATTTCCTTAATTTGAAAAAAAAAACTATTTTGTGTTCATTTGTAGAGGTTATCATCACATTAATCCCAAAGCTGCTACAATTGCGCCGATAAGTGCCTCCGAATGCCACCTGCTCCATAGTGCTCCAAAATGCATTTTTTTGCTTATTTTGCTCCCAAGCTCCTTTCGTTGTTAAAATCACCTTTTTATTATTTATTCATTTTCGAAATCGTTGGTTTAAATGTCTATATTTTTATTTCTGTTTTAGTCTCAATGTTTTAAAATCTTAAAATGTCGGAAAATAGCGTCAGGGTGTGTGCGTGCAATCTTTTTGCATCCTTTACAGGAATTGAAACTTCAGCTTTTAGATCATTTCTCAGCGATCTGGAAAGCTTTAACTCATACTCTTTCGTATTATTTTTCATCCAAATTAAAACCTCTTTTTTTTTAAACTTTCATCCCGTGAAAACTTCTGCAAAATTTGTGAACACTAGCCATTTGTTTCAATTCCCTTCAGCTGAAAGATAATTTTGATTTTGCTCTTAATATTTATTTCATTAAACTCTTGTGTAGTTTAAGGGGCTTTTTTTAAGACATATTTTTAAAAATTGGCATAAGCTTAAAAAAAGAATGATCACAACAAAACTTTCAGCTCTTATGCAATTAGCTGCATATTTACTTCTAAATAGATTATTTTTTTGAACTTAGCATTTTTGACGCTAAAAAGTTTGTAAAGCAAAAAAAAAATCTGTTTAAAATTAAATTTAGAAACAATGTGACGTGTTCATGAGTTTTGAATAACTTGTTTAAGGCTCCTCTGTAGTGAGCCTCGAAAGTTTCGAAGTTAATGTTAAGTCTACGGGGCAGTTAATTCCGGATTGCTTTATCGCATTTAAATATTTTGAGATAATTTTTTCTGCATAAGATTCTTCACAGCAAGACAAATATCGCGTGTTTTTTAAATTTTTCATTTTCTCTAAAAGTGTACTGTTAAATGGCAGTTGAATTTTTGACTTGAAAAGTAAGAGGTGCTTTTTGCTTAAACACTTCATAAATATCCAAGATGAAATCTTAGCTCAAAATGAAAAACAACGCATAATTCTTGAATGTTTGTGCTTTTCAGGGATATTTTTTACTTAATCGTACTTAGATTAGAATAAGAGTAATATTGAATTAAAAACGGAGAAAATTTGTAAAAAACGAGGAGTTTTCACGTAAACCACGCCTCCCGTCGGAGACAATCACTGGGACAGTGGGGGGTCAGGGGGAAGTCGTTATCAGCGGAGAGTTCGTCTTCAGGGCAATAAAAAACACGTGTTTGGAGTTGGAGGGAGGGGATGGCAGTAACAAAGAGTTCAATGAGTAAAGAAGCATTTCTGCCATGACTTTGCTTGCGTATGTGGAAATATTTCATATGTTGTGTCACATGTGGATAAAAATATAATTTTTAATTTTGTGCCAATAGTTTAAATCCTATGCTGTATTTGATTTCATTTTTGTGCATTGTTTTTTAAATCTTCAAAATGAGCAGCGGATACAAAAAAAAAAAAAAAAAAAAAAAAAAACCTCTACGAAAGGCCGTCAACTAAACTTAGTTTAATGCAAATAATTTCTTCACTCCTTAAAACGCAAGGATTTGAATCAATGTTTATTCTATGAGTTATGGGTGAATATCAGGAAAAGTGCCAATGGAGTCCCTTCACGCAACGTCACAGGTCGCGTTAGGTCACGTGTCAACTGGGAAGCAGATGTAAGCAACGGGGATGAAGCGTTGAAAGCATTACTGAAGAACCGTTCTTTTTCTTAACAAAATGTGTTGCTTGTGGATGCACTAAAGTTGCAATTGAAGTCAATTGCAAGGAGAAGTTATTTTTCAAATTTCCTCCTGTAAATAAAGATCATTTAAAAGTTTTGTTCATAAAAATAAAATGAGAAAACTTACGGCCAAAAAACATTGTTTTTTGCAGATGACTTCGATGAAGAATGCTTTAAGTGTCGAAATTTCACCAAAAGATTACTAATAAAACAAGGCGTGATCTCTACAAAATTATTTTTTTTTGAAAGAAAAGGAGAGCTTTAAAGTGTTTAAATGCTTCATCGAGTCAAAGTGCTGTTTTTTTTTTTTTTGAAAAATTAAATTGTTTACCCAAATGTTTTCATAAATTTTACATAACATTGAAATATATGAAATCCCCAGCTAATGCAAATCAACCAACGAAGCTCTACAGATAAGTTGCAGATTAATACAGTTGTTATTTTTTTTTTTTAAATGTCGATGTAAGTTTACAAAAGTTTCTTTTCTTCTTCTTGCAAAAAAAAAGAAATCAATATAGCATTTTTAATTCGTACAACTTTTCCTAACAGGTACATAAATATACAACGCAGAACAATAGAAGTTTTTCGAAAATTATATGGAAGAAAAAGTTCACGTAGTTTATTGTCTTTATTTACACTGAAGTGACAAAAGTCATGGGATAGCAATATGCAAATTTTCAGATGGCAGTAGCATCGCATAGAACAGGTATAAATGCGCAGTGCTTTTACAGAGCTTTCATTTCTGTTCAAGTTATTCATGTGAAGAGGTTTTAACGTGATGATGACCGCACGACGTGAATTAACAGACTTTGAACGCGGAATGTTAGTTGGAGCTAGACGCATGGGTCATGCCATTTCGGAAATCGTTAGAGAATTCAACATTCCCAGATCCACTGTGTCAAGAGTGTGCCGAGAGTATGAAATTTCAGGCATAACATCCCACCATGGACAGCGCAGTGGTCGACCGCCTGCACTTAAAGATCGAGACCGGCGACGTCTGCAAAGAGTCGTAAATTCTAACAGACAAGCAACACTGCGTCAAATCACCGTAGAAATCAATGTGGGACGTACAATGGACGTGTCTGCTAGAACTGTGCGGAGAAATTTGGATTTCTTGGGCTATTCCAGCAGAAGACCGACTCGAGTGCCTTTACTGACAGAACGACATCGCTTGCAGCGACTCTCGTGGGCACGTGAGCATATCGGTTGGTCCCTAGATGAATGGAAAACCGTGGCCTGGTCCGATGAGTCACGATTTCAGCTGGTAAGAGCCGATGGTAGGGTTCGAGTGTGGCGCAGACCCCACGAAGCCATGGACCCAAACTGTCAGCAAGGCACTGTTCAAGCTGGTGATGGCTCCGTAATGGTGTGGGCTGTTTTTTCATGGCATGGACTTGGTCCTCTAGTGCGACTGGACCGAACATTGACTGGAAATGCTTATGTGCAGCTACTTGGAGATCACTTGCAGCCATTCATGGACTTCATGTACCCAAACAACGATGGGATTTTTATGGATGACAATGCGCCATGTCACCGGGCCACAACTGTTCGCAATTGGTTTGAAGAAAATTCTGGACAATTCCAACGAATGATTTGGCCACCTAGATCGCCCGACATGAATCCCATTGAGCATTTATGGGACACCATCGAGAGGTCTGTTCGTGCCCAAAATCCTGCCCCATCAACGCTTTCACAATTATGGACGTCTATCGAGACAGCATGGCTCAATATTCCTGCAGAAGACTTCCAACGACTTGTTGAGTCCATGCCACGTCGAGTTGTTGCACTTCGCCGGGCAAAAGGAGGGCCGACACGATATTAAGAGGTATCCCATGACTTTTGTCACTTCAGTGTATAACTATTATTATTTGTTATTATTTTTATATTAATTTAATTCTTTTACATTTCATTAAAAAAGAGCATATTTTAGCCAAATCTTCATTTTACTACTTCCTTTACTACTTAAAATTTATAGATTTAAACATGTAGCATAAATGAATTATTTAGTGTATATGAATATTTCTCTGGCCAATATTTAAAAGACCTGAGTCTTACTGTTGCTCTGCGGAGAAAATATACTTTAGTTAATATAAGTTGAAAAAAGAATATAAATCTTCTGTTTCAAAGAAAACTAATTATTTCAATTGTTATTTTGAATATTAATTTTGAAGCATTCATTTTGCTATTAACCACTCTAACAAAATATTTTTTCTTGTAAAGCAATTACATGTTGAGGAGAAACTGGAAATTTATTTAGCAATGTTTTCATCCCATTAATATGCTAACATTTTTCTCAGCAGTAACGTACATAGACTTCGGTGCGCCCCCCTCACAAGATCTGTACATGTCCCCTCTCACCCCCCCCCCCCCGTCTTTTTTTCGATCAAAAAAAAAAAAAAACATGTAGTGCTATTTTTCCGTATTGCATGCCCCGAAACTTGTGTGCCCCCCCCCCCCTCCCGTGCCGAAGGGCGCTATGTACTCTGTTTCTCTGTATACATATAATAAAAAGTTTTTAAAAGCACAAACTTGTTGTATATCATTGAAAAAAAAATCTTTATCGAAGAATTCAAGAAGCAAATAGCTGAAAAATATACATATATTGCTAAAACGTACAGTTGTAATTTAATCAGAAATTATTGGTATTAATTAACAAAACTTTTACTGTTTTATCCAGTACTAGTTTATTACTAAGTATAAAATGCATTTGATTAAAAATTTTGGTAGCGTGAAACATCACTTAGATACCACTTAACATTTACACTATTTCATTGGATGGTACTTCTATGAATAAAATCTAAATATCCTTAGTTTCGTAATGGCAGAGTTAAAATTTCTTAAAAATATCTTACATAAATATATGACTGAGTATATATTTAATAGTTCTACACTAGACAAAGAAAACAAATTATAAAGCTCATTTGATTAGTGAAAAAAAAAAGAAAGAAAAGAAAGAAAGCAAAACAGAAGTTCCACATTACGTCCTATATTTTTTCTCACAAAACCATGGGTATTTTAATTGTATTTGCACAATGTATTCACATACAAAATAATGTTTATAGAAATGCATCTATTTTAGAAAAAGTCAATTTCAATTTTAGCAGAAAGTCATTTTACTATACAAGGAGAAATTTAAAATATGTATTCATTACAAAGAACATTTTTTAAAAATAAATTAAAAACAACTTTTTATGCTGTTTTTAGACTCTTAACTGACACTTACAATTTTTTTTTTCTAAAATTACCTCTCTCATGCTCATGCTAAAAAAAATTCAGAGAGAAATAAACTAATAACAAATATTACGAAGTAAAAGACATTAAAAGTCAACTCTAAATAAGAGATTAAAACTAAATCAATCTGACCTAAATCATAATTAAAAAGATTAAACTAAACGTAAGTACTATATTATTAATTACAAAATAACGTAAATAGCCAAAGCAAACTAATTTTGATCGGCCACCTCCAGTTAAAACTCAATACGAAAGCATGCTAACAGAGTAGCGATCCCAGCCGACACATGACATCCACTGTGCGGCCCTCTAGCGGTGAATTGACTCCATTTGACCATGGAAATTTTCAATTTTGAAAGATACTCGGAAAATAAAATCAATAGGGTATTTCAAATGCACATTTGTAACAATTTTTTTTTTTTAATTAGGGGCATGGTCAAGGTGAACATTTACTCCCAATTTAGGGGGGTTCTATTTGAGCATTACCGACATGATGAGAATCCTACCGATCTGATAAATATTACAGATTTCATACTTGGATAGTGTTATGCAAAAAGGAGTTAACCCACAAAAACCTGATTTTGAGATAATGGGCTTTAAAGTCAACAAACTCTGGCAAAAAGCATGGAGCTCTATATCAATATATCAATGATATGTTACCATGAAATGCTGATAGGGATTAAATATGTTTGCTTAAAGTAGAAAGCAACATATTTTACCATCACAGTTGGATAACTCATTTTTTTATGTTTTGTGGGTTAACTCCTTTTTGCATAACACCATCCACTTAGTGTACAAAAGTAAACACATTCACTACCTTTTATGTTTAAAAAGAAAATAATTTTACTTAGAATATAATAATACTTACACAGCCTAAACGCTTTTTTGTTTCATAAATAAGATTGGAGACTAATTAAAAGTTAGTTAAAGTTTAAATTAGTGCGACAAAATTTTTTTTCAAACAGATAAATAGGTTAATAGTTAAACAATCAAAATAAAATAAAATTCTTAACACAATCTTAAAAAACGAAATTAGCTCAAGACAGTCAGAGTATGGCGGGGTTGGGGGGGATTTGCACTAAACTGTTCTTAAATTTTCCATTTTAAAGCAAAATTACGAGGGTTGTCTGAAAAGTTTCCGACCTAACATAGATAAAATATTTTTATCGTCCAAATTGGCAGTTACTTTTTGACATAGTCTCCTTGTAAGTCCACACACGTCATCCAGTAATGCTCCCATCCTTTTAACCCATCCAAAAGTAATGGTGAAAATGTGTCCTCAAAAAAGCTGTTGGCAAAGTTTATGACCTCCTCATTTGAAGAAAACCTTTGTCCTCCAAGTGTTTCTTCCAGCTTAGGGACCAAGAAAGGGTCGCTTGGGGCCAGATCTGGTGAGTAGGGTGGGTATTTAACGATTTCGAGCCTTAACTCGTGAATTTTGGCCACTGAAACCACTGAGGTGTGAGCAGGAGCATTTTCTTGATGAAAAAAACTTTTTTCTTTTTCAAATGCGGCCATTTTTCTTCTATTTCCTCCTTCAATTTGTCAAGGAGAGTAGAATAGTATGCTCCTGTTATGGCTTTTCCCATTTTAAGGTAGTCAATGAGTATCACTCCATGGCTATCCCAGAAAACGGTCGGCTTCACTTTCCTGCAGAAGAAACTGTTTTGGCCTTTTGTGGAGCTGTTCTCACTTTGCAGTCCATTGTTTTGACTGCGTTTTTGTTTCTGGAGTGTACTGATACAACCAGGTTTCATCCAGAGTGATAAGTCGTCAGAAAAACTCTGGTTCATTGTGCCAGAAGTGCGCGGCAAATGTTCATTCGGACACGTTTCTGGTCAAATTGAGCAAACGCGGCAGTTAAAGTGCAGCCAGCTTCCGCGTGCTTAATTTCTCATTTAAAATGTGGCATACGCATTCCTTAGAGATGTTCATAGTTTCTTCTATATATCTCACCTTCAATCTGCGTCATCCAGCACCATTTGATGAGCTTTAGCAATGTGTTCATCAGTGGTAGCAGTTTTGGGTCAACCTGAGCGTTCATGAACACGTAAGCTGGTACGACCACGTTTAAATTCCGCTACCCAAAATTTTACGGTTGTAGACGATGGTGCAGAGTCCCCATACACAGAGTCCAACTCCTTTTTAATTTGTGCAGGCGCATTTCCTTTTAAAAACAAGTATCAAATCAGAGCTTGATATATTCAATTTTTTCCATTTTCAAAAAAAAAAAAAAAATGTTGGAGCAACTCACTAGTGTGGCTGTCACGCACACAATTTGAAGTAAAAATAGCCAAAATTACGGTTCCAAGTTTCCAAAAGACTCCTTAATAAGAATATCTCTCTTTGTTTCATAAGTTTTGCCTTTTTCATATCGAGGTCGGAAACTTTTCAGACAGCCCTCGTATATTTTGAGTGCAGTAGTTACGAACGAAGGTCTGAATATTGATGTAAAAAAAAAAAAAGAGGGGGGAAAATGACAATTTTGTTTGAAAAGTAAAATTTTGCGGAAAAACTATTGCTTTTGAAGCATTTAAAAAAACAATAAATAAACTGCTTCCAATAATGGAAAATTTGATGATGCACTTGAAATTATCTTTGTTCTTTAAAACTCAACTCATAACACGAAGAAAGAATTGCGAAAAAACATCGGTAACGCACGCATTAGTTTCGTAACAAATATCTTCTACTTCGGCGCTGCCGACATGACAAATTTCCCGCAATATGATAGCTGAACATCCCTAATAAAAGATTTGAAAATAAAAACACCTTATTATGTCCATGGCAATAGGTTTCTTTTCCATTATGCAAAAATAAATTGAAAAATTAATTTATTTTGTGTCTTAATTTCCGCTGTCGACATGACACTTCATTTAGTAGAAACAGAAAAGTCAAGATTGAAAAAATCTTACCTGTAATTCAATGCAGCCGAAGTGAAAATTTTCTATCGGAACTGAAACATGACATGTAAGAGCTTCACCCAGTGTAATTTTTTGGCGCCAAAAAATGTTTTGTCTAGATATTTTCATTCCGGAAGTTGGCTCACTTGTCATGTTGTGAAAACTTGTGACAAGCAGAAATTGCTTTTTTTATCGATCTAAATTAATTTTATCTAAAGCACAAGAGTTAATCGTCATAGATGAACATAAAACACGTTATTTAATTTTGTATTTGTTTCTGCTGCGATGTTTTATAATCCACAGGATTTTTTTTAACTTTGCGATTGGACTGTGATGCGCTGCCGACATGACATTTGAGGCAATAAAAAAAGTTCTATTGTCACTAATTAAAGTAAAACCTGGAATTTTTGTCATGGATTGTATGTGCGACGCAGTTTACTGTATGAAAAAAGAAAAATGGTTGGTTTTTATTTGGAAGTGCTTGAGAAATTCATTTGTGACTTAAATTAGCACTTTTCCTGATATTCACCCTTGTATGATCTGAAATCTTAATAAAATACTTCTATCATTACGATGCCCAGTTTGGGAAACTCCTAGCTTAGCGCAAGGCATAACATTGGATTACTTTGAATGTTACAATTGCTTGCATTAATGTAGCAGAAAAATTGTTCATTACCAATTAACCCTGTCAATTCTTAGTTTAGAACTGACATTAAAACAACTTGCTTTTATCAATTAAGAAAAATAAAAATATAGATGAGAAAAACATTCATTTTTTTATTTATTTATCTTTAAGTTCACGCGATGTTGTTGGCAACGATATCCTAAGTTTTAATTAATTAAATTATTGATGTTTATTGATTTATTACAGCAGTAAAAAAGTTTAAATTTCACTTACTTTTTACTCTGCAAAAAAACCTGACTCTTGTGTTTGATTGGCGTTTATTTTTTTTCTGAGGGGGGGAGGGTAATCTTGTCCTGATTTAATTAAAGCCCGTATAGACTTAATTAAAGCTCAAAGTATAGTTATGGGTTACGTGCAGATCGAGAATGAAAGAGGCACTTTTTAAATTGGATTCGAAAAAATTCCCAGACTAAAAAAAATGTGCCCCTTTCATTCTCGGTGTTCGATATGCATATGGCACGAGTGAAATAAAAGTGCAATATTATTTGTTTACAGCATCATTGTACTGCAGTCAATAATCAGGCAAATGTTAGGGGGGGGGGGAGTTCATGGTTCAGACTGCGATACTGTATCTTTTTCGGACTAAGGAGGACTCAAAAGGATTTTCAATGTCCCCTCTTTATTCTGCTTTAGCGAATAGCAAATTTTACTAGTAAGGGTTATCCTCTGTTTTCTATGTTTACCGTGTCCTTAGGAAAACAATTAAACATATTCAAATTTAAAATGCTTTCTGATCCGTGGAGTTCATTTTATACGAGGTCGGCAATCAGGGTCGTGTTTTTTTTTTTTTTAATTTAATCTTAGTACTTGTAATAATGTAATTGAATTAAACAATTCAATTACATCACTGTTCCAATTGTTCGTGTCCAATTGTGATGGAAAGAAAGTGCTTTTTCTCATTTTGTCCAATGTCTGCCGCCACCCAAAAGTGGAGAAAATACCAACTCCGTGAATTTGATTGCACAATTCAAGAGGGCCCCACAGATGGCTCAGACTTACTGTCCTAAAAGTTATTGAACCCTAATTTAATGACTCAAGAATCTTATTCCACAACACTGAGATAAACGATTTTTTTTTTTCGTGTTTACCTATTTGTGAATTGAATTGAAGGAAACCAGGAAAACTCGTACAGAACTATTCTAGGCAACATGTTCAGGGCCACCTGGAGCCAAGTCAAGCTTCGTATCAGTTTGGTCGGCGCGTCCCCTACCCCTCTCCGAGTCCGCGCTCCGTTCCGAGCCCCTAGTTTCTGACTAGGTTGGCATGGCCTTTTCTCGGCTCTGAACATGTCACAACGTATAAAAGCGCATTCATTGTCTTCGAACTAGATAAACTTTTTTTTAAAGAAACTACGTTTGCAATTTAAAAACATCATCTGATTTGTGCAATGAAACACTAAGTATGGAACAAGGATATATTTTCATTTGAAAGCACTGATGGCGATAGGGACAGCATTAAATTTAAGAATTTAAATTTATCCGCCATGATGATGCCTTGGATACGTTTCAGGGAGTTAAAATGAGTAATCTATGTGCCATTTTAAATGAATAGAATCGAATGTACGTGTATACGTATCATCATACAGTGATGTAATTGTGGGGAAAAAGTTTGGAGGAACTTACCTTGCTGCGACCCACCAAAAGAAATGGCGGTTTGAAACCCATCTACTTTATATTTGCTTTACTTTTACAATACCCCTCCCCCCCCTCCAACTACAGCACAGAGAAGATTTTTAAAAGTCTTTCGGAAATAGAAATGCTACATATTGGCATTTGCATTATTTACAAAAAATAATAATAATAACTAAACTATATAGAAGAAAAGGATTTTTTTCAAAAACAAAATTGATTACATATTGAAATTTACTTTAAAAAATGTCTTCTTTTCGCGTCTTTCGAGGGTTTCAATCACGATAGGTCAGGAAAGAAAAGCTTTGATGCGATCCAAAAATTTACGCGTCAAACTTGGAACCTTGCTTTGGAAATTAATAATTCAGTGCTTTGGAAATCTAGGCATCAAATTAAAATTTGTAATTTCAAAATGCGACTAATGACCGCTTATTTCTGACTCTAATTGGGAAATGATCCTAATATTTGTAGTAGCCAATTATTTATATGGGTCATTCCATGCCAAGTGTACGAGGCGTCCCCACTCGACCCCCTCCGATTTTGATGAAAATTTTTTTGGATGTACATATAAGACTTGCAAGAAGCCATACCAAATTATAGCTCCATAAGCCTTATGGTTTAGCCAATAAAAATTATTTTACAAAAGCCTCTTTTTCGTGTCTTGAAAAAAATGACCAAATCGTCAAGTTTGTGCTTTTATTGCCCGCGACCTAAGACAATTATCAAGCTCAAATTTGATGATTATGATCACTGTTTAGGGTAGAATAGCCTACCGGAGCAACAAAAGCTCCATGCACTGCAGATTTTTTGCAATTTGCTGCCAAAGTTGGTAAAATATCGTATTTTGGCAAAATTTTACCATACGTTATCAGCTTGTATCTACTGAAAGAATAAATTTCTGAAGCTAATTCTTTCCTCGTTTGTAGCCTGATAGTTCTTCCGAAAGGTGTGTAAGTGGCATCTTGATAGCTCAAATAATTGCTGAATTATGCGAGTTCAAATTCCAGTTAAATTTCTTTTTTCTCAATTTTGTCTCAATTTCAAAGGGCAATATCTCAAAAGGGTCATCTTGAATTTCAATTTTCTTTACATCATTTAAAAGAACACACTTTTCTTAACCAAAAAACGTTATTTTTATTCTTGAGACAAACCAGTTTCAAGGAGATATTGCAGATCAAAAATGTGTACGTCATTCAACGTGAAATCAAAGAAAAAAAAGACATAGACCTCAAAAGTTGACGTCAATTTGTTTTATTAAAATTTACAGGAGCTATTGTACTTATGTTCTGATGAAAAAACCCTTTTTTAGATATTTTTGAACTTTAGTTTTTGTGTGCGCATCCGTAAAAAATCAAGAAATGGCAAAAATAAAGTTTCGTTTTTAACAAAAGTAATTACCTTCTTATAGCTGCTATAAGATCTTGAGTCTTTTCCTATGTGTTATTTTAAACTCTTGAAACAGAATTTCGGATGATATGTCACTTGGCAAAGTTGTAGGACAGTAATGTTTCAAGGTCATACAAAGCATTTTCCCATTTTTCATCATTTTTGTTTATGGGCTAATTGCAATCATAGGCTGAATATCTAAACACATCCTCGGCAGTATAAAGAATGGATTTTTATTACTACTTATCATATTTTTAATTACTATTGTTATCATTTACATGGTGGAAATAATTGCAATATTCAACTCTATCGAAAACTTTCGTTATCGCTTTTTAGAATAATGGCTTTGCAGTCCCATAATACATATTTTTTATCACGTACACACCTTATTAACTGTTTTATTTATTATTTATCTCATTTATTAATTATTTTTATTTTTATTTTTTTGAAAAAAGAAACAATGCTTTTTATGAATTTAAAATATTAATGACACCTTGCTAAATGACATATGATCCGAAATTCTGTTTCAAGAGATTAAAAATAAGACATAGGAAAAGACTCAAGCTCTTATAGCAGCAATACGAAGATAATTATTTTTGTTAAAAATGAAACTTCATCTTTTGCCATTTCTTGAGTTTTTACGGATGCGCACACAAAAACGTAAGTTCAAAAACATCTAAAAAAGGGTTTTTCATCAGAATATAAGTACAATAGATCCTGTAAATTTTAATAGAACAAATTGACATCAACTTTTGATGTCTATGTCTTTTTTCTTTGATTTCACGTTGAATGACGTGCATATTTTTGAGTAAAAGTGTGTTCTTTCCAATGATGTAATGAAAATTGAAATTCAAGATGACCCTTTTGAGATATTGCCCTTTGAAACTGAGACAAAATTGAGAAAATAGAAATTTGACTGGAATTTCAACTCGCATAATTCAGCAATTATTTGAGCTATCAAGATGCCACTTGCACACCTTTCGGAAGAACTATCAGGCTACAAACGAGGAAAGAATTAGCTTCAGATAGTCATTCTCTCGGCAGATACAAGCTGATAACCTATGGTCAAAATTTGCGTAAATACGATTTTTTACCAACTTTGGCAGCAAATTGCAAAAAAATTTATTGTATGGAGCTTTTGTTACACAAGTAGGCTATTCTACCCTAAACAGTAATCAGAATCACCGCATTTGAGCCTGATAATCGTCTTAGGTCGCGAGCAATAAAAGCACAAACTTGACGATTTGGTCAATGTTTTCAAGAAACGAAAAAGAGGCCTTTGTAAAATAATTTTTATTGGCTAAACCATAAGGCCTATGGAGCTATAATTTGGTATGGTTTCATGCAAGTCTTATATGTACATCCAAAAAAAATTTTATCGAAATCGGAGGGGGTCGAGTGGGGATTTTTTCGAAATTTGTAACACTTGACATGGAATGACCCATATTTATTCCGCAAGTGGCGATCTTGATGTTTAGAAAAAGGGCATTTTTAGTTATAAAATTTTAATTCCGTGCCTGTGTAAGCTTAAAATCTGGCATGCTGTGTTTCAAATCACTGGTAGGATTTTCATTTTTCATCATTTTTTTTTTTTTTTAAATTTACGAATGTATTTATTTGATAGAATTTAATAGTTACTTCATAAAATTTAGTGAGATTATGTTGGTTACTTATTTTGCTTTTCTCCCCCTTTTCTAAACCGATCATAATGCACAAATAATTCCATTATTTAGTAAATTTCATGAAAGAAATGAATCAGCTTTACGTACAACAAAAAACTGAATAATTTTATATGGCGTTCATTTTTAAGGAAACCATCAATATGTAATCATGTAATTTATGTGTTCATTATTCTCAAATTTTCATTCATTTGTTGATTTTAAGAAAAAAATGTCTGTGCGTGGAAACATATTTCCAAATAGAATCAGATATCTGTTGAAATGTACAAGCATTAATAGGTGCGAGTAAAATCACAGGGACGAATTCCACAACGTAAAATGGCAAATTGAGCCAACCTAACTGCCTTTCTTCTTTCAATTCAACAAGGGAGAGGCAGCTCTGATTTTCGCCTGAAGCTTCAGATTGCTATTCACAATAGGGGTTCTTTCTCCCCTAAAGTGACGGGGACGTGTGTCCCCCCACTTTCTCCTCACGGTCCAGTTATTGGTGGTTTAAATGTCAATCACCTCACAGATGTACACTCCCCTCAGAAAGAGAAAGGAAGCGGTGTAAGACGAATTCTGATATTCTTTTCCACTG
>JAXGGA010009450.1:0-51313 GCA_038373865.1 Uloborus plumipes
TCTCGGTTAAATATTTCACTATTTTGAAATTTCTTAATTAAATCATCTATTGCTCGTGCTTTATGTTTTGTTTGTGGTCCTGGCGTTGATGATGAATTTGGCGTTTCTAAAGCCTCCGTTAGGACATCCGCACGGTTGACAGTCTCGTGTTCTGCCACTTTTGACGCAGAGGGTAGTTTGTGATCCAAGACAATTATATTGTCTTCAATCGCATTTTCTGCTGGTTGGGGTTTATATTTTACTTTTGGTTTCGAGGTTGGTGATGAGTTTGGTGCTTTTACAGCATTTGTTAGGAGTTCTTCATGACTCAAAGTCGGATTTGTTTCTACTTTAGATGTAGAGGGTACTTCACGTTCAGAGGCCTTTATACTACTTTCAACCACATTTTCTGTTAATGCTTGAAATTCACTTACTTGATTTTCAGAGGTAGGCAGCTTTTCTTTCACTTCAGTGTGAGTGTCGGCAGATGTTTCTATTGATATCGCTGTAATGTTAGAACCAACAATTCCGGATTCCTGTTTCACAGATTCATGCAATTTTACATCATTTTTAATCAGTTGTCTACCACTTCCGAATTTATGTAAAAAGCTCTCATTTTCCAAATTCGTAATATCTTTCAAAGAAGTCAAATTGTTGCCTTTGTCACTGAAAGTTTCACTCTCAGATTTCTCAGTTTTATGTTGTAATTCAGGCACGGCAATCGTTTGGTTATTGGCACTATCTGCAGCTGATGCATTTTTACTAACTTCTTCAACGTGAGAAACTAATGGTTCTACATCAATAGAATCGGCAGAAATCTGAGCGTTGAGAGAATCTTCATTATTTGAAAAAGAAGATGGTTGCTCGGAAGCTTGTTTCTGAGATGAGGCTGATTCATCACTATCTTCGTAGAGGGGATTTAGGCTGGAGGGATTTTCAAAATGGATGTCTCCATCTCCAGGAAGTAGGGAAGGTCTTCTCTTGTGCGCTTTCCAATTTCCTAGCAAACGCTTCAGCATTCCTCTTTCCTAAAAATTGAACAAAAGTTAATTCATTTCACTCTAAACAACAATATACAGTTGAGTTTCTGTAACTCGAATATTCCTTCATCTCGAAGTGTTCATTGGGTGCCCGGACTTTTGAGAAGGCTGTGTGAACTTCCCAATAACTCGAAGCTTTTAACGACTCGAAGTCTTATGGGACTTTGAGTTACCGAGACTCTCCTGTATGTTTAAAAAGTTTCATATTAGTGCATATATAATACAGTAGGTAGTTTTTAATATAACAATTTAAATGCAGGGTCAATTTTATGAAGTCATTGTAGAGGTTATTACAATTTAAGGGCTTGGGAGATAAAAGGGTTAAGTGACAAACCATAAATTGCGAGTAATTAAAGTTCAA
Source organism: Uloborus plumipes (assembly GCA_038373865.1). Taxonomy (NCBI): domain Eukaryota; kingdom Metazoa; phylum Arthropoda; class Arachnida; order Araneae; family Uloboridae; genus Uloborus; species Uloborus plumipes. The sequence goes on from JAXGGA010009450.1 coordinate 1,381, forward strand.
AGTTTTATTGTTGCAGTTGTTGCAGCTTTTTGGTTTTCTGGTTTTGTCATTAGTATGCTTATGAAATTGGTCAATTGAACATCTACTGTTTGATGTACCAAGTTTTATTTGCTTACCTGTATCCATTGCTTACCATTGTACAGAGTGTTCATTTTTTAAAATGTAACTTAGCCCCTTCATCCTCCAAGCCCTTCAATTAAGACAACGTTAGTTAAACTCTGTTTGATAGCGACTGACTCTGTTGCCAGACGGGCAAAAATCCAATACATGCGCAGAAAGGTTCAAAGTCGGCTCACATAAGCGTGCTTGTTTCTTATCCATCAGGTTTTAATACAAAAAAGTAAGGTCGTATACTTTTCTAACAGCGGTGTGGACCTAATTTGAGACCAGTAATATTTATTTTTCGAAACACTAATTGTTATCTCATTACTCTTCTAAAAGCTGTACCTCCATTTTTTCAGTACTAAATTAGAACTAGAGTAGAATGAAACTTATATAATTAAAATTGTTGTGTCACAAATGTGCATCAAGGAGAGATTTCTTTCTTTTTAATGAGTATTATTTTTATTCGGATTTCTAGTGTAATTTTTACACAAATTTCTAAATTTGGGGGTAAAAAGTTGTCACGCTATTTTAATTGTCTTTATAATTGAAAGGTCTTTTTTTAGGTGTACTTTTAAATTTATTGTAACGTTCGTAATTAATTTTTAATGAGTAAGAGAACCAAGAATCAGTTGGTTTGCTGCCGATATTCAGGCTTTTTTTTTCGCTCATATTTGAGGTGTTTTAATGTTTTTTAAATGGAAGGGATTATTTTCTCGAACTCTAATTTTAATCTACTACTTTTATTTTGAAATAAAAAATCTTTTGTTACAATTTTTGAGCGTTTTGTCCATTAGCTACGATTTTCTTTCTGTATTACAGTTTCCGCTGTTTTAGTCTACTTTTTTCAATCATTATTAGAGTTATGAAATTTAGCACAAAGCTACTTAGGCCCAAAGCTGTGCAACTCGAAGAAATTTTCCTTTTAAATTTTCGAATTGCTCTTTAAGTATTACATTTTGAGCAAAGTTTTCACAATATTTCTCCATTTTGGAGATGAACAAGTCTTCATGTTGAATTGAAAAACAGAGAGAGAGAGAGAGAGACAATAAGCGCAATCTGTCAAATTTCGAACGCAAGCGATGGAAGTATATGTTCATTCAGAGATTTTCAGTTCGAATGTTTGACAAGATGCTTTTAATTGCTTTAAGGGCCATAAACTAACAAGAAACGGTTCAGTGGTTATGACATTACAATTTCTGCAGATAAACAACATTTCAATAATTTACATTTCAATGACTTTTATTAAAAGGAAAAGTGAAAGGAAAGTTAGGTTTTAGAGTCCTAATTGTGCCACTGGCTGCTCCCATTCTACGAGAATGGTTCTGTTTGATGAATGCAAATAAACATTAATGAATTCTTCACTTGACTTCGCATTTGCTATATCAGAAACTTCTCGACTTGTTGAATGATTGTTTGCTTCTTCTGCAAATGAAGTGTTCTACAGTCTCATAATCTTCAAACGGCCACACAAAACGATCGATTAAAAAATGATTAGCTTTTTCCTTTGAGATTCGATTTAAGCCCCGGGGAAAGGTGGTACATACATCGTATTGAAAACTAACCTTAATTTCAAATATAATGGCATAAATATTTGACTTTTTCAGTTTATCTAAAAGCCTGATGTAATAAGTGTAAATGAAGAGAACTGAATTCAGTCAACTTTTCGATGCTGTTTATCGTAATTGCTTCATTGCATCTTAATTGCTTCACATTCATAGCTTTCATATTGTTACTCCATATTGCTGCTGCTTGGCAGGCTGACAAGCGCTACAAACCTAATTAAGGACAATATCAAATGCCGAGGGGCTCTTTCATTTTCCGAAACGAAAATGTATTCAATGTTTTACTCTCAGGGCCCATAATGAAGGTCAAATGATAATAAAGTGTTTTGTATGTGGCATAATAAATACTGGCATGAAGCAGTTGGATCGGTCAACAAATAGCAAAATATTTTAGGGCAGCGGTTTGTGCACCTTTTCTTACAGATACTAAAGATTTATTACAACCCCGTGATATTTATTTCATAACAACATTGCACTAAAATTATATATGGGTGATTCTCCAAAATCCGAACAATTTGATGTCCTCGTAGGACAGCACAAAAATTATTTGACCTAGAAAGTTTTTTTGTTTTTTTAATTGTTAGAAATACTTATTCTGATGTTATTCAATTCATATTAAAGCAATTTTTCATTTATTTTTTTCTACAAAATTTTTTGAATAGCCAAAAACTCACCTTTTTTGCGTGTCCCACCCTGTTTCTAAAATGTAAAAAAATTGTTTTAAAATTTTACGTTAACATTGCACAAATTCCACTTGTAGTGTTGAATTATGTATAGTTATGAGTGTAATATAGTGTTGTTTTAACTTATTTAAATGATTATATACTCAGGTAGATCATTTTGAAGTTTGTCCCCAGATTGCATGTCCCTCTCCTGGCCTACAAATTGGTTCAATTATTAAAGGCAAAAAGAAGGAATTTTGAATCTGCAGTACTATAACACTGTTTATTCTCATCACTTCTTTGGACTCATAGAGTATTTTGTCTATAGAATGTGTTTGCTGTTCGTATTATTATTCCTTATTTCAAAATGAGGTATGTAACATTTTCGATGTCCCTCTCCTGGCCAACATTTTTGTTCTAAATAAAATAAAAATAATATTTCTGCCTGCAGTGTGTATTTGAGTTAAGAGGGATAAAAGAGAAAAAATACCATTATTTACCTTCTATATAATTCCGGATAGAAATATCAGCCTTTTTTTGATTAAAATGTCCCTCTCCTGGCGCAAAAAAAAAAAAAAAAAGTCACTCTAGCATTACTTTTAAAGCACTGGTAAAACATCCGGTAGAATAGATGGATTTATTTATCAAACATTAGTTTAAAATATTAAAAAGGAGTCTCATTTATTAAAAAAGTATTCATTTAGAAAAATTTGAATTTTATTTTATGATTGTAAATCTCTTTCTTCATATAAATATTAAATTTGTCGGATGCTGCATTTCTTAAAACAGTGTTCGTTTAAGGCGGTTGTAAATTAGTTTTGTTTGTCAACAATAAACATAGTTTTTCATTCATGTTGAAGTTATTTCTTTGTTATTATTGTAAAATTTCTGATAATCCTTGATAAAATTCATTTGTTTGCTCGCTTAGTGCTTCTTGTCACTCTCTCGGTTTGAAAAATTGACCCCCCTTTTTTGGGGTGTAGCATACTTAAAGTGAATTCCCTCTATTTTTCTCTTAATAAGCTCCTAACAAAGAGTAAGCATGATTTTTTTTAGATTTTTTTAAGCATTTTTATTTTTATAGAGTTTGTGAGTCAAAAATGCCAGGTTGTTGGAGAATCACCCATATGCTCTTCAAGTGAAAATTAAAAGCTTGTGAGATCTCTTTTCCAAAATGTTTTACAGCTTGTAAAAATTTAGCTCCTGAAATTCACTCACTTATTAGACAAAAAGAAAAGTAAAATAAATAAACGAACAATAAAACACGTGCCTTTCGGACCGGATGATTGCAAAAGAAAAAAAAAATCATTGAAAGGGAAAAGATCCACCCAATGATTGCTTGGTCTGCTTAGCATGTGATGGAACATTTTGTCCACCGTTTTCACGGATGCACGTCTCATCTAACAAAGCGCAGTTTTTTTTTTTTTTTGGATTTACCCGCATCGTTAAACTTTTTTGACCTTAAGTTACAAAATATTTAATAACATTTATCCGAATAGTTCACGTTTGAAAACGAAATTCCCCGAATGTATTCTTGACAATACAATGAGCACAATTTCAAAAGGGAACATCTGTATGTATTTGATTTTCAATACACTTTTTTTTTTTTTTTCTTTTTGAAATGAGATAGCTCTCTCAGATCAGGAATCTCTAAACTTGTTGACCAACGGGCGGTTCTAGAAAATTTTCTTAGACTCGCTCCCCCCCCCAGACTGAGGTACTGTCGGCCCCCGCTTAAACGAATACTGTCGGTTCCAAGAAATATTATTCGATTAAGCGGGGATCTTTAACATTGCGTCTACGCCATGGGACATATTCGGTTCCAAGATATTTTATTCGTATAAGCAGGGTATTCGTTTATCCGTTACCCGATTAAGCGGGGCTGACAGTAGCTCTTTATCCACATCGTAGTTCAGAATCACAAAAGTATTTTTGCATTAGAAATAATTGAAGGGTTTGAAGGATGAAGGGGCTACGCAACATTTTTGAAAATACCATCTGGACAATTAAAGCAATGGATACATGTAATCAAATAAAACTTGCTACATTAAAATATAGATGGCCTTAAACTCACTTCATACGTGCACTTAACAACGAAACCAGAAAACAAAAAAGCTGCAAAAACTGCAACAATAAAACTTTAAACTTTAATTACTCTAAATTTGAGATTTTGTTGCATAACCTTTTATCTCCCAAACCCTTCAATTAAATAACTACATTGTTTCTTTTAATACTACTCGAAAGTAACGATTTTCATTTGTTCAAAAATGCTTTAAGATTGGCTTATTTCTTCGGCACTTCAAAGGGAAAATACAATTTAGCTCAATTTTAGTTAAAAAAATTTTTAACTTTAGTTTCATTAGATTAATATAATGAATTGGTAAGTTGTTGAAAAAAGGATTTTTTCGCAACTGCTAACCGTGAATTCATTGGAATCGCCGCGAGTGCGCTAAAAACCTTCTGAATACCATGAAACTCTTATATGAAGGCTACACTTATATCAAAGTAGCTTTGGGAGGAAGAATAGTGAAAGACATTTCAAAATGGTCAATCTCACCGGAAAAATTAACTTCTTCTTAGGGGAATAAGGAACAATAGTCTTTTTATTGGTGCAAATGCTACATGCCGTTTTATAGGTTGTGAGAGCAATTTATTTCCTTCCTTTACCCGTTTTAAAGAAAATGCTGTTGTTCTTCTACATTCTTGGATGTTTCCTTGTTTAAAAGAAAAGTATTTAATTATTCCGAGAATTGCAATGCAGTTGAAAGTGACCTAAATAAATGACCCTTCACTGTAGTGAAAAAAAAAAATATATATATATATACAGGGTGGTTATAAATTAACAGGAGGTGTTTGGAGCCCTCTAGCTCGCGAACTACTGGGCGAAACAATGCCCAACTTCGTGAGCATGCATATTAGACCATGGGATTTTGATTTCTGGAATAAAAAAAATTAGTTTGAAAAATCACCACCAGGGGGAAATTTGGCGCTGTTAAAGTGTATTATTCTGATTATCGAAGAATTAATTGCTACTGACAAAATATGCATCCATTTTATTTGCAAAAATGACTTTTTTTGGCACAAATGTGGTTCGATATGATCGCCATTGTAAAGTTGTAAGAACTGCATACGATGCAGAACATTTTCTACGGCAGCTCGTAACATATCAGAACGGATTTCTCTAATTTTTAAAATTATCATATCTTTTAAACTTGCGATATCAGAAATGTTTCTTTGATAGCATCAAAGCATTGTTCTCTAATAGCATTTGCAACTTCGTCAACTTGTAGCTGATTAACCGTCTGGCGCCCCTAGCATGGTTGCTGGGCTAGAAATCCAGTCATTTTAAACCGCTTAATCATTTTTCTTAAATTTGTTATGGTCGGCGGGCCTTTTCTCAACTGCTTCACTCGCCGAAATTCTCGAAGAGTAACATTGGCATTTTCATCACGCTGATAGTAGAGCTTCACTAACAAAGCGCGGTCCTGCATAGTTAAAAGCCATCAAGAGGCAACTGCGCTCAGAATGATAAGAATGCTCCCAGTCAGTCATTTTATACAGATGATCGCTAAACACAAAGCGTTTGTGCAAATTATTGCATTCTGTTTGGTTAAATGGACAGCTATTTTGTTCGTGGTGATTTTTTTTAAATAGAAAATTCTACGCCGATCATATTAAACCTCATTTGCAAAGAACAATCATTTTTGCTTAGCGAAATTGGTTTATACAGCATCTTTTCAAGTTTAATTCGTGATATTCAGTGTAATACACTTTTACAGCGCCAAATTTCCCCCTGGTGGTGATTTTTCAAACTAATATTTTTATTCCAGAAATCAAAATCCCGTGGTCTAATATGCATGCTCACGAAGTTTGACTATGTTTCGCCCAGTAGTTCGTGAATTAGAGGGCTCCAAACACCTCCTGTTAATTTATAACCACCCTGTTATGTATATATATATATATAATATATATAATATATATATATATATATAATATATATATATAGTATTATATTATATATATTATATATATATATATATATATATATATAATATATATATATATATGTATGTATATACAGGGTGTCCACTCCAATCGTGGACCAATAGCTAATTTCTAAACCGTTAGAGATAAGCATATAGTTTATTTAGGAAAAAATCTCCAAATTGTGAAAGGAATTTTGGGTCTATTCAATGTTTTTCAAAAAATCAAATTTTGAAAGAGTTACGAAATTTAAATTTTTATACAGCCCCCCAGTCCTACCAATCATATTTAGTAAAACATTCTTGACACTGTAACGTTTAAAACTAAAAAAAAATCACTGTTCTACGACAAAAATTGACCGAGTTATGACGTTTTGAAAAACCAAGATTTTGCATTATTTCATGACGTCATCGAGAGATCGCTTGAGGGACCATATGCGAAATCCTTCAAAATTTTGATTTTTCAAAACGCCATAACTCGGTCAATTTTTGTAGTAGAAGAGTGATTTTTTTTTAGTTTTAAACGTTACAGTGACAAGAATGTTTTACTGAATATGATTGATAGGACTGGGGGGCTGTATAAAAATTTAAATTTCGTAACTTTTTCAAAATTTGATTTTTTGAAAAACATTGAATAGACCCAAAATTTCTTTCATAATTTGGAGATTTTTTCCTAAATAAACTATATGCTTATCTCTAACGGTTTAGAAATTAGCTATTGGTCCACGATTGGAGTGGACACCCTGTATATACATAATGCAGTAAAGTATCGTCTACAGGTTTTTTTTTTCCAAACGGATTGACGAGAGACGTCGTGTAATTGGAAACTACTTGAAAGTCAAAAAATTGACAAATCATATTACAAATTCAATCTTCTAAGGTTCTAATAAAGCTTTTCATGTAATTACTATAAATCACTCAAAAGTAGTTCTATATGAAAGGCATTGTTTGCCATTGCTTTTTAGGAAGGATAGGCACCCCTGGTTAAGAAATGTGATTTCTTAATGGGGATGGTAACACGAAGTTTACTTCATTAAACGTGTGTTAACACAACAAGGTTTAACAAAGGGAAGAGGATGTGTATGTAAAGATATAGTGGACGCCGATTAATTAAACCAGTGGTTAATGCACTATAAAAAATGAATGTTGTTTTTACAGTATAATACAGTTATTTTTATAGTAATAAACTGTCAAATTGCTAGTTTTACAGATTTTAGACTGTGCATTTTGCAGTTTTAAATTGGAACCTCGGCTGCCAGTATGATACTGTAAAAACAGTAGCTCATTTTTTCGCAGTGTGGAATCAGAAAAGCTTTAATGAATCAAATCATTAAAAACAGAATATTATCCAACTTTATTGCATTAGTCGCTTTATTGAATCTGCCGCTTTATTGAATCAAAACTGTTTACGACAAACTTGATTCATACAAGCGGCGACCTAGTTTCTAAAAGGGAGAGACGGTTGAAAAAAAAGTCAACAAAAATACTGGATTTAAGCTTACCAATTATTTATCGTCCTCAACGTGAAGTTAAATTTAAAAAAAAAAAGTGAACTTTATGAACAGATCTTACCTAATGGATATACAAGTGAAAAAAGTAATGTCGAATAGTGTTGAAACTGATCAAACAACTTTCCCTTATCTAACTGAAAACAATTATAATTCTCACTTTGCCCGCAATATTTCGTTTTTACCTATAGCGAAGTTATTATGGTAATTTTTGTTCGTAATAGAAGTTTTACTCCTAATTTCTTTGGTTTAAAATAAAAATCTCAACGTAATCACACTGCAATGGGAAAGTTAACGTTTTGAATAAAAGTAACAGTTAATGTCATTTCTACTCAGAACTCAAAAACCAAATTGAAGTGCACAAAACGTTATGAAATTTTTTCTCATTAGCAAGCTAAGCACTGAAATTATTCTCCAGCAATTGATATTTCGTGGCTTAAGAAGGAACTCGGCATGTGGCATTTGCAGTTAGGACACACTTTAATTGCAAGAAATAAGAAAAAAGAAAAAAAGCAAAATAAATAAAAGGCTGACCCACTTTCGTTCCCGTTTTGCTCAATTTTAATAGATGAAAACAAGGACATCGCTTCACCTGTTATTTTTTCACTCATAGTGAGGAACCGGTTTATAGTGATTTGTATCTGTAACAAGCAAAGTCGTTGGTCAGGGGAGAAGATTGCGTTGGACAGATGTGGGAATTTAATCAATTTGTTAATTCTAAACTCTTTCCTGAATTGTGGCCAGGAACTGACAGCTGAAACAAACAACAGAAAGCTACTCTGGAAAAGCATCGGATAATGAACGTAATTTTCTTAAATAACTAAGGAGATTTCAAGGATGTAAATTAAATTAGAACTCGTTTGAAAGTTTTAGTATGTGGGTTTATTCATTCCGATTAAGAGATGTGGGCCTGCTTATCTTGAAGCTTTGCATAGTATTAAGCACGTGATTTAAACGGTCAATTTTTTAAATGCATTTATTTCGTTGATGATAGTTTTAATGATCTTGGAGGAAGGGGGTTTGGATCTCTCCCCCGGAACTGTTTCATAATTGAAGTCTGAAACCTCTGTAATCAATGTTTGTAAACCAGTATACATACGAAGACCCAAAAATCAATTACCCACCTTTGAAAATTTTCTGGATCCGCTCGTGACTAATAACTACATTTCTGTACCTCAGAACCAGACTGACGTAAGTCCATTTTCGTCATTTTTCGGTAGAGGGGAAAAACGATTGTCGAATACATCGTTTTTCCCCTCTACTGAAAAATGACGAAAATGGACTTACGTTAGTCTGGTTCTGAGGTACAGATTTAACGAACAAGTATGCTCGAAACGACTAAGTCGAAATGATGAGCTTTAAATTCTGAAAGATGTACCTCGATGTGTATGTTATCCCTATTAGTAGATTTAAGGATTGAGATAATGGTAACTTCAGGTATGAATTCTGTTTTGTTTTGGGTTCAGAATTCGGGATTTAAAAAAAAACTGATTGTTGCCTTACTTTTTTGGTTTTTGAGCATCAAAATGTTTAAGGCAGGAATTCGTGACGTCAGCGTGACGTTTGCCTATGAAAAACGAGGTAGATAAAACGTCACAGCCTACTTGGCGAATAAGAGGAGATCGCTGACTGCTTGTGAGCTCTTATTGGCTCACTCGTAGTGACGTCAGTGCGATTAGCATTTATTGCGATTGCAATGGTGAGTTGCGATCGTCTGTGTTTCACTTGAATTCCTGCCTAAGTCTTTTTTTAAAATGGAGGAAAAGAGTCTTTGATTTTTTAAACTGTACTGTTTCTGTGAAAACTGGAAAATGGAATATTTCGTTTATTATCCACGAAGACTGTCCGCCAAATTATTAATGCTACATAATAAAATTTTATTATTATTATTATGCCTATTTTTATTGTTATTATTTCTATTACTAATTTTATTATAATTATATTTATTATTAATTTCATTGTTATTATTTCTTTTATCAATTTTATTGTTGATACAAAAAAATATTATTGTTATTATTAAATTAACTTAATTTAAAAAGACTAAATTTATGGAGAAATATTTCAAGAAAAATTGAATGATTGTGTGCAACAAAATAATCGAGTTCCAATGGCAATTCATTTAATGGACATTATTTCTTCATGCATTAAAAAAATACTATTTTCCTTATAGAAAAGAATACAAATTAAATTTTTGAACTCGTCAGCGAACAAATTAAATAAAAATCAATGGGAAAAATTGCAACTACTTTCACACTTTTTGTTTTAAATGAGGGCGAATTGTTTAAATTATTTCATTAAAAATTTGAGAAATGTTTAGAATATTGAGTTCAGGAACTTTAACTTTAATTTTTCAAGTTATTCAAAAAATGTAACTTTTCTTCAGCTGAACTTTTTAAAAATACCCTGTTAATAGGGTATTTTTAAAAAGTTCCATTGAAATTTTTCTCAAAATATCAGAACCAATATACTAAGTAAAAATGCAAGTAAAAGACTATCTATTAAGGGATAAAACATAAAATAAAATTTATTTTCATCGATTAAGGTTTATTGAAATATTTAAAAAATGTATTGGCTTTGGCGTGAAGATAATATTGTACTGCCCATCCTTACTTTTTCTTTTTCTTTTTTTTTTTTTCAATATTACCAGGATTTGAACTGTAAATTCCAGAAAAGTAAGTTTGAGGTTCGGCAAACTTCAACAAGCATCTCTAAATCTTCTTGTTGAAACGATTAAATAAGATAATGTTTTCATTTGAATTTTTTGGATGTATTCTTTGATTCTGACAATTACTCTGTTCTTTTACCTTCAAAGAAGTTGGATTCGAACAAATGATTTATCCTACCAATTTTTAAACTATATTGATTTTTTTTTTTAAACAAATAGTCTACTTTTTAAAAAATGTTGATCTGAAGCAAATATCTCGCTGTGATCCATGTAACATTATATTGTATTGATTTCGTAACATTTTTTTTTTTTTTTAAGCAGGGAAACAAAGTTACCAATCTATTCTTTTTTATAGATCCGTAAATTTTGGACTCCCTTGTAACAGGAGGACCCTCGACTTTTGAGCATCGCATGCTCATATGATAATCAGATTCTGGACATTATTTTTATGTGGCCGAAGCACGATATCTAAATACGTGACAAATTTTATCATCTTTTTGGAGCAATAAAACACGACTTCATTATGTGTTAAAGAAAACACGATTTCAAACAAATTCATCATGCATATCTAGCGTTCCAAAACATTAATTCAAAATTTGCAATAAATATTAAAAATAGTCGTTTGCCTTTTTCAAAAATCAGTTTCAAGTTCATTAAACTTAAATATCGTCTGGATAAAAAAATATTTATTTTTCTGCATTTTGTGCTTAAAAAACAAGAAATAAAAGTCAAAACTTACGTGAACGTGTAAAGAAGAAGATCATAATCGCGACACGCTCGAGCGGAGAGAGCCGAAATAACAGTGAAAGGACAGAGAAATGTTGACGGGAGAAAAAACGAGAGCTGTGTGATGAAATGTTCTTCACGATTAGGAGAAATTTCAAACTTCCGCGTTTCGCCATCTTTGAACACAATCTAGTAATGATGTCTTGGTTTTCAGTCTCATTAAATAGAGTAGTAAAGCAAGTGTGAAGGAATTATAATTCAAATCTTCCTAGTCACATTGTTTTTCAATGTGTGCATAGAAATACTACTATTGAGATAAATGTCAGTAAAAATGCTTTTTTGTAATAAGTTAAATTAGAAAACTAAAATAGTTTTAAAATACTTTTTCAAACAAACCTAAGTTTTTCAGATAAAGAAAAAAAAAAAAGCTTTAATTTGATATACATGTGATGACAATACTCGATGGGTGCAGAAATATTTACCCTATCGCAACTGCTTGCCACAGGCTGCGACCATGTTGCGGCCACTTTTGCATAGGCAACCTTAATTTTTCAGATTCAGAAAAAAATTAGCATTAATTTGAAATATATGTGATGACAATACTCGATGGGTGCAGAAATACTGCACCAGTGGCGCACCCAGGATTGTTCCCTAGGAGGAGCTAAGGGGTCCTCCTTCAAAAAGATTTCGAATTTGAAGTCCTAGAGAAAAAGTGCATTTTTGGTTAAATTGAAAAGGGACTTGGGGCTATCTCTCGGCAAATTTTCAAAACTTAAATCCAAAAAACGAATTTCAAACAGTTTGGTTTGATCGAGGGGTTCATCTTCATGCTTCTAGGGGGGGCATAAGCCCCTTAGCTCCCCCCGTGGGTGCGTCACTGACTGCAGCCGGATCTTAAACCATAATGAGCTCGCCTTCACAATGCTGCCAACTTACGCTTTGCTCCAACCATCTTTTTACTTTCTTCTATATCTAATATATAGAAGAAAGTATTGGTTTCGTGAAAATTTTCGAATGTCGAATTTTGACGGATTTGCACGTTTTGAGGTGCGCTGAGTCCATTTCGACCATTTTTGAAAAATGTCTGTCTGTGTGTGTGTGTGTGTGTGTGTGTGTGTCTGTGTGTGAGTCTGTATGTGTGTGACCAGTTTTTGTGGCCGCGCTAGAGCAAAAACTACTGCATGAAATCGAACAAAAATTTTTGCACATATGTACCACCATGTGAACTGGTGCACCTGACTTTGTTTAGCGAATTCCTCCAAGGGGGGTGGAGCAATCGCACGTGTTCTGCGCGGGAGTGAGTGCTATATCTCAGGAAGTAACCGGCGGAATCAAACGAAAATTGGTCCATAGGTAGACCCTACTGAGTACAGGTGCTGATTCAATTTGTTTGTCAATATCTCCAAGGGGGGTGGAGCAATCGCACGTGTTCTGCGCGGGGGTGACTGCTATATCTCAGGAAGTAACCGGCGGAATCAAACGAAAATTGGTCCATAGGTAGACCCTATTGAGTACAGGTGCTGATTCAATTTGTGTGTCAATATCTCAAAGGGGGGTGGAGCAATCAAAAGTGCTTATTTTGTCATTGCACCTACTGTATCTCGGGAAATATTGCTGCGATTTGAATGAAATTTGGAATAACACTAACTCAATATGGAAGCAAGCATCGATTAAATTTTGTCGCCAATCTCCTCAGGGGGAGGATGGGGTGATCTTTGCGCTTAGTCAACAATGCGAAAAATTAATTCATTAAAAAATCGCTTTCACGCTATTTAATTATCAAAACAGCTGAAAACTTTCAATGATTTGAAATTTTTAACTGTTGCCAATTTCTTTTTACTAACAAATAAAATGTTTGCAATTTATCTAAACAAGGCTTTTGCAATGATTTCCAATTTCGCTCGTTGATTCTGAATTTGCAGGGTTATTACGATAATTGGGAAATTGTAGCTGTCTCCAATTACTCGGGCGAGTACGTATTTTATTTTGTAACCGGAATTCATAAGATAGATATAGAAGAAAGTTTCGTGACGGCCACGACAGCTAGTTTTGCTTTCTCGTTTTATCTAGAAAAAAATTAATATGGAAAAGTTTATAACGTTATGTTTCAATTTTATACCGTTTTGTATCATACATTTTAATTTATTATATTTAATCTTAATACGAAGTCCGGATCTCGACTAAAATAAAAGTTTAGGCATTATTGTTCTTTGCTACGATTCATTTGAATCGGTGGCTTGCTTAAATCTGTACTTTAATATTATATTGTTCTTGTTTTCCTTTCTTTTTCTTTCTCTCTCTTTTTTTAAACGATAATAAATCGTTATATGTTTTCTATTTGTACCTCAATGGCAAGGTGGTTCCTCTTTCAGACCGGCACGCTACCAATGTCTCGCGTCCCGGTGCTCCATTCCTTAAACTTGCTTACAGCCCCCCCCCCCCGCTCCCTCCCAGTGCAGGACAACGTGGCGAAAGAGCGCGCGCGCGCACACACACACACACACACACACACACACACACACACACACACACACACACACACACACACACACACACACGCACACACACCTGTCGCAATTCGTCAATGCGAAAAGAATAACGATTCGGGATGTCAAAATTCAAATTATATTTATTTCTCTCTTTTTTTTTGGTAAAGAAAAAAGTTATTTGCCCATACGCGTTTATACGAGCTTATAACTGTACATTTAAACTTAACATGGACCAAAATGGCGCACAGATCTCTGGAATAAAGCCGATTCAGTTAGTCACGTGTTTGATCTATAAGGGCTCTATTTTTATTTTTTGTTTGCGATTTAACTCGAGATGCTGGAAAAAAAAAAAAAAAAAAAACGAAAAGAAAAAGAACTTAGGTGAAAAATCCGCCTCCGAATCAAGCCTCCAGCGACACTTGTTCCCATTGCATAAATATTTAGAGAGAGAGCTCCTTAGACAGGTAATGGGAGCAATTTTACTTTTAGTTGCTTGTCTGGTCATTTTTTACACAGAGCATCTTCAATTTACTTTCTCTACCTGAAGGGAAGTTCTTAAGCGAGTATTTTGATTTAAATGTATGTAGAAATGTTTCATTTTGAGCGCTGTCATCTTGATTTGTAGGAGTATTTTGAAGTTTAATGAGTGCGTGTTTTTTTTTGGGGGGGGAGGGGGGACCTACTCAAAGTCTTGATTCTGGAGAACTTCTGAATTATTTATTTTTAATCCTTTACTCTTTTTAGAATCATTGATATTATTTTATTTATTTACTTAATTATTAAGAAGCCTACATTTTTTAACGTAATTACATTTTTGTATTAAATATAATTATTAACAGTGACCCCTCCCATTATTTTTCAGCCTTCATCTTCTTTTTGTTTCATAATAAGTTTAAAATTTAAGGAAGAGACGATAACTACTTAATTGAAGTTGATATGAAAATTTACGATTTAAAAAAATCTAATGTTAACACAACACGTCTCGGAGTCTTACGAGGGTTATTAATTTTTTTTCAACCTCCGATAGGCTACAAAAAATAAACGGATTCAAATAAAAAAAAAATATTTTATTATCAAAAGTAAGGTACAATGCTCTACAATTCTCTACATAATCACTTTGACGATTGAAGCATTTGTTATATCTGTAAACAAGCTTTATAATAGCCTCCTCGTAAGATGTTGCCGCCAATGATTGGAAGTGAGTTGTGACAGTATCTTTAGGTTTCACGCCACTTTGGAAGCACGATGCCTTTCCAAACCCCAAGCAGGGGTCTCCAAGTCCCTACTTTAATTCAGAGAACAGATGAAAGTCACTTGGTGCTTGGTCGGAACTTATGGTGGGTGCTCAAAAATGTCCCATTGAAATTGCTGGATGAACCGTTGGGTTACACGAGCGCTATGATGACGGGCATTGCCATGCCCCCTGCTTGGGGGCATGGCAATGCCCGTCACCCATGCTAGCGGAGACACCTGCTTGGGGATTGGAAAGATGCATCGTGCTTCCAAAGTGGCGTGGAACCGAAAAACACCGTAACACGGTCACAATTCACTTCCAATCATTGGCGGCACCATTTTACGAGGAGGCTATTATAAAGCTTGTTCACAGATACACTAGGTGGCCAAAAGTATCCGGACACTTTCAAAAATTTACATTTTTAGATGTAACTCGAGAAATAAGTGATCAATTGTTCTTTAACTTTAGTCATACAAAATATATTCTTCACCGAACATTTCCAAGTTGAAATTAAATTACCCTTGCATTTGGGGGACGATAAGAAGGGGGGTCGAAAGAATAACCGCTTTTTGACCATAACTCTTTGAAAATAGCTCGGAATAAGCTATGCATTTCAGTAATTAATTAGCATACTATGTATAATTACTGTACAAATTCAAATGAACGTACCACTCTTACTTCCGAAGATATGAAACATTTTTTAAAAAATGGCAATTTTATTTGAAGGGTTTTTGCTCATAACACGCAGAGTTTTTGATCAAACCTTATCAAAACTTCAGGAAAGATGACAAAATACAAGAGAAAGAACATACTAAAACGGTTTTTAAAAATATTAAAAATCCGATGAGATATGAACGTTAAAAGGAAATAATTTTGCACGGCGCATGCGCGAAAGACAGAAATTTATAACTACAAAAATATTGTAGCCTGGTGTATACTGCATCTTATAAAAAAAGTTCCAGTTGAATATCATGAAAATTGAAAAAGATATCAGCGATCTAGTGAGCTGTATTTCATTCATTCGCAGACAATACATACATAGTGAGGGTCTGTCCACAAAGAGCTATTTTTAAAATAAAGGTTATTTCGTCATCGTTCAAAACCAACGTTTCAGGGGGTCTCCGGATACTTTTGGCCACCTACTTATAAGGTCTTTTTGGCCGAATGGGCGAAATGTGACTTCTATGCCAAATATAAATTTTTAAACAGTATACAATTTAACATTGAAAAATATGCTCGATTGTCCCCACACTATTTGTGAACAACCCCTCTCCATTTATGAATTGACTGCAAATGAATGAATTACAGCTCACTAGATCGCTGATATCTTTTTCAATTTTTACGATATTCAACTGGAACTTTTTTTATAAGATGCAGTATACACCAGGCTACAATATTTTTGTAGTTATAAATTTCTGTCTTTCGCGCATGCGCCGTGCAAAATTATTTCCTTTTAACGTTCATATCTCATCGGATTTTTAATATTTTTAAAAACCGTTTTAGTATGTTCTTTCTCTTGTATTTTGTCATCTTTCCTGAAGTTTTGATAAGGTTTGATCAAAAACTCTGCGTGTTATGAGCAAAAACCCTTCAAATAAAATTGCCATTTTTTAAAAAATGTTTCATATCTTCGGAAGTAAGAGTGGTACGTTCATTTGAATTTGTACAGTAATTATACATAGTATGCTAATTAATTACTGAAATGCATAGCTTATTCCGAGCTATTTTCAAAGAGTTATGGTCAAAAAGCGGTTATTCTTTCGACCCCCCTTCTTATCGTCCCCCAAATGCAAGGGTAATTTAATTTCAACATGGAAATGTTCGGTGAAGAATATATTTTGTATGACTAAAGTTAAAGAACAATTGATCACTTATTTCTCGAGTTATATCTAAAAATGTAAATTTTTGAAAGTGTCCGGATACTTTTGGCCACCTAGTGTATAACAAATGCTTCAATCGTCAAGGTTATTGATTATGTAGAGAATTGTAGAGCATTATACCTTACTTTTGATAATAAAATATTTTTTTTTATTTGAATCCGTTTATTTTTTAAAGCAAAACGGAGGTTGAAAGAAAAACAACCCTCGTATTTAACAACATTTACTCACTTCGTCCCAATTTAGATGCGAAATTCGAAAGCTTTCGTACTGATTACTGATACTGTTGATTTTATGATTTTGAACTATTTTTATCAACTTCAGGGAGCTACGCAATCAAATTAACAACATTTGTTCACCGAGCATCCCCTCCTCCCCTCCCTAAGTCGGTATCTTATTAATATCGAGCATCCAGAGTTCGCATACTCTTAAGCCACGCTCCATTTTTCATGACTATCTGTACACTTTTTACTATCTGTACACTGCAAAAATAAAACTGTTGTTTTTGCAGTATAATATATTTTTCACACTGCAAACAATAAACTGTTGCTTTTACAATTTTATACTGGCAGCAGGGGTTCCAGTTTAAAACTGTAAAATGCACAGTAATAAACTGTAAAATTAGAAATGTTACAGTTTATTACTGTATAGATGCAATTTCGCAGTTCATTACCACAATTTTACAGTTTATTACCACAAAATTAGCTGTATTGCACTGTAAGAGCAACAGTATAATAAAGGTAGCAGAGGTACCTGTTTAAAACTGTAAAATGCACACTAATAAACTGTAAAATTAGTAATTTTACAGTTTATTAGTGTAAAATGAGGAATTTCACTTTATTACTGCAAAATTAAGCATTTTTACAGTTGGTTACTTTAAAATGGGCAGTATTATACTGTAAAAACAACATCTATTTTTTACAGTGTAGCATATCACCCTGAAGACACTGAAAAAATGTTTTAAACAAATCACAAAGCCATCAGCTGCGTAGTATCAGTTAGTACAAAAATGTTTAAATGCAGCAAATAATATGGTACACAATTTACGACCTAAATGTAACGACAAATTTTGGATACGGAGGGAGTATATTTTTTCCCCAAGCGTGGTGGACCATTTGTATTTCAGTATTTTATAATTTCACTCTTGGTAAATGCCACCAGTCGAATTCTAATGAAAACTACACTTGCACAAGCTTGAAATTCGATTGGCATTTTCAGACCGATGAGAAACGAGTCCAAGAGAGCAAGAACGAGAACACGCTCTCCTCTTCGGGTGTCATGGTGAGTTTTCATAGAACTATCGCACAAAGGTGGGTATGTCTTGGTTAAAATGAGAGTGGCTAAAATCATCGTAACAAAGTTTTTGTGATTGAAGACTTCATAAAAACATTTGCCAAACACTCAAGTCTGTGTGACTTTTAATTTCATGAGAAGAATTTGTATGGAAACCTAAATACTTCTTTCCCTATATTCATCAGCTTTTATGAAAAGTTGTTCGCATCTTATGTTAAAGTAACTTTAAATGATTTATGTCTTTGTCATTTTGCTATTAAGATATACAAATATATTCAACTGTACGCAAAGAAGTGTATAATACCCCCTCCAGTAGAAGAATTTTTTTTCAGCAGACTGCGATGCAGATTTTAAAATCCAAAACTAGTATGAAAGGTAAACCAACATTAGATGAGTCGAACACTTATTATAAATCATCGTCAAGGTATGCCTGAAAACAAAATACTAAATTTAATAAATAAAAGCAGCACGTAGTCTTAAAAAACTTTTAAACAAATGGAAAACTGAGGCTCTGCCTTTGACCTCTCAACCACTAAGGACTCCCGCTTAGCTTTGGGCATCTTTTTTGCTTTTAGTTTTTCATTTTGCTACACCTCTCAGCTGCATTTTCTACTTTATATTCAACAGGTTCCAGCAACAAGCAAAAAGAGAGGAAAACTTTCAGATCCAGAAATAGTCTGCAGACCTCCTCAAGAACCCCCCCCCCCCCTTCCGGGCGTCGAATAGTTTCTGCTCCCTGGGCTCCCCAGAGGTAACCTCTGAAGTTAGGTTTTAGAAATTCATAATTTGATCTTATTTCATCAAAAAAAAATCTAGAAAAAAGAATTAAATTGTTATCGCTCCAAATACTATTGAGCTGCAAAGTATTATTGCTTTACTTTGAATTTAGAGAGATAAATACTTTATTACACTTTATTATTTTTAAAATACTCGGTTCGGACAGCCAATTACGAGTTTACAGAGAAACGCCCATATATATCATGTTCTACAGAGGTACTCATCCCCCCCAAGAGCGAAAGCCTCATTTTTAGTTAGATTAAATCATTTTTGAAAGAACGCTTTTTCTTTTTTTTTGGCTAATAGAAAGTGGCCCTCATGTGGTAACATGTCGGAAAACAACGGAAAGGAAGTGAATTAATCGAGGTGTATCCAAAGACACGGCAGCTGGAATCGATGGCTGGAAAGCCGGAAATTAATAGGCAGGTGGAAAAATAGTACAGTCGACGCTCGATATAACGACCATCTCCGTCCCCCAGAAAAAAGGCTTTGTAACGAGTGGTCGCTGTAAGAGGTAGAAAATAGAGTATATTGGGATGAAGTTGGGTTTTTCCCACCAGTCGTTGTATTGGATAGTCTTTATAACGAGTGGTCGTTATAACGAGCGGCGACTGTATTTACTAAAAATGAGTTAGGATCACAACAAAAAAGATGCAGATTAACGCAAATACAGTGAACTCTCACTTATTCGCCGGCCCAAGAGAACAACAGAAAAAGGCGCATAAGTAAGAGAGACGCATAAGTGAACAAGCCATTTTAAAGGTCTAAAACGCAAGATAAGTTCTAAGAGGGCATAAATAAGATTTGTTCTATAGAAAGAACAAAAGGACATATTACTATGGTTTGGCAATTACTCTGTGTATCGTAACTACTATGATAAATAGAAAACAAAAATTGTAGCATACCTAATCACAAACTAATCATTTCAAATCAATGCATAATTGATAACTGTCAATCTCCGAACTCTAGTTCATGCGGAAAAATGCCTTCCGTGAGCAATTAAGGCCAAATATTAAAGAGGAAATTGAAGAAACGTACTTATTTTTTAAAGAAAATTATTTTTTTTTTTACATTTTACGAAAAATTCGGCGCATGAGTGAAATATTTATCTTAAGAGCGACGCATAAACAAATGATATTATCATTATTTTACTATGGAATGTGCTGGGACTATTGAAAATGGTCGTATAAGTGAAAAAGACGTATAAATGAGGCGGTGTATAAATGAGAGTTCACTGTATAGCTTTTAGAAAATCTATTGCGGAGAGCATTGGATGTCGTTGATGAAAATCAAAGTAGAATTTAGAGTAACTTGATAGCAACTGTTAAATAATTAAAAGTTGAAATTATTTGGTTATTTCAAATTTTTTACGAACAAATTAAAGCCTATAATGTCCATGTTTTTAATTTCTAATAAATAGTATTCTAAAAATTAATTTTCAGCGAAAACTGGAAATTGACTTTTATTTTTGTAGTTGTTACTGAAACCACTCGGGAACCCGAACCCGAGTAGATAAGATACATCATCTGATTTAAGGTGGAATAGGTACCGCTTCCATTTTTGCGAGCACCATAAAGGTGGAAATCCGATTTAGCTAAACACAGATGTCATAAGACCCATTTACAGGGAAGGCAGCCATTAATAACACACTCATTCACACAGAGAAGGGACGGGGACAGAAGAGCGAGAGCAAGTGCAACCGAATCGAGATTCGAACCCAGGGCTTCCTCATCAAAGTCACACTCCTCTGACCACTAGATAAGGTGGCCGGCACTTTCACTGTTAAGTATTTCTTGAAAAATTCTGAAAAATCAAACTTCTAAAATTGTTAAGGGTGAAAGTGTGATACTATAAAATAACCATTTTTAAATAATAATAATAACAATAATATATTGCCCCTCCCCTTTTTTTGTTCTTTCCTTTAACATATCGCGAAATATTCAAGAGTTGGATGAAAGGCGAGAGGGGTTCTACAAGGGCGGATCCAGAAACTTTTCAAGGGAGGGGCGCTTGAATTTTCTTACTTACTATTTACTATGCTTACTGCTTTACAAATATTGTTCACAAAGGATTTGGACTTCAATCCCGAAACATTTCTGGGGAGAGCAGCAAATCTTCCTCCCCCAACTTGTATAGAATTACAATTTCAGAACTTCAATGGTGAAAAAACACCAAGTGAGTGTGCCCCAAGGGAGGGGTGATCGCCCCTCCCTTGTATCCGCCCCTGGGGGTTCATTGACCTCTTCAGTTTTCTAATAAGGGTTGCGGTAAATGAGCCTCAAGTTTCTCTTTTCTTGTGTTTTTCATTTTCCAAGTAATTAAGAAGGGGGCACAAAATTTCTTCATATGTGCGCAAGTACATGATTTTGAATTTTTTCGCCTTGATCTTTTTTAAAAGTTACCTCACGAGAGACTCAAGCTAAAAAACTTAATTTTTAGAGTTATTCCTTTGTGCTACACATTATTTATTTTTCTTTCCCTTTAAGAAACAATAAAATCATTGGAATGAGAATAGACTTCACACACTTCAGGGTTCCTCGTGCCTACCACAACTCATGGTTTAACCGGGATAGGGCCCTGAAGAGCGCTCTGTTCTTTTTGAACAGACCACGGGCCGAGCAAACCCTTGGCCCATCACCCCCAGAGGTATCGTTTCACTTGGAGGACTTTGTGACCATGACACGTTCCCAGCCATCATTAATGAAGACTGTGGATCTTTGATCGGCTGGGATCGAACCCGGGACCCTCCGGTCACGAGTCCGACGCCTTACCGATCGGGCTACCACAGCCCAGTAAGAATAGACTGGTGAGAGAAGCGGACCAATTGTCAGCTAAGCGCACTTGCTTGGAGAAACATGTACTTTATCTTCGCCATTACATAGCGAGTGAGATGCCAATTGTACCCCCCCCCCCCTCTACCTCCCCTCTTACTTGCCCTCTATTTTTCCTCATGGTGATAGCCGGTTTCTGCGTTGTAATTAATGGGTCACGCACTTTAGGGTCTAAGTGAGCTCTATGAATAGTCGATGCTTTAAATTATCTGCTTCGAATGTTCCAGAAATGAGAAAGAATAATTTCCTTTACTTTAAAGTGTAGTTCGGTAAAAATCTTTTGAAAATACCGTGGGCCCCGCTTATGCGAATACTGTCGGTTCCAAGAAATAAAATTCGATTAGGCGGGGTATTTCTTTAAGCGGGGATCTTTAACATTGATTCTATGGCACGGGAAATATTCGGTTCCGGGATATTTTATTCCTTTTAGCGGGGTATTCGTTTATCCGTTACCCTATTAAGCGGGCCCACAGTATCTACTTTATGAGAAGTGTTCCAATTATAAGTAATGTCTTTACGCTCGTGTTTCCTTTTTTTTTTTTCTTTTTTTTTTTTTTGAGAAATATTGTTTCTCAAGGACAAAGAAATAAGCAGCCATGTTAATGACGCAAAGATTCTATGAAAAATGATTACAAGTGTAAAAGAAAAATTATTAATCAGCTTTTTTTTCCAAACACAAAAGCGTTCTAAAAATAACGATAAAATAACATTGACAAATGCAGTGTCAAATTAACAAATGAGTTTCTTTGTGTATTTCAGATATTATATATGACTTCTAAAGGCAAATAAAACTTACGTCAAAAAAAAAAATGCTTTTGGCTTCATCAATACAAAATATCCTTGAAGGTATTCGTCAATTTCTGCAAATTTTGAGTAATTGCTCTATTCAAAACATTTGCAATTAGAAGAATTGTTGAGCAAAACTGAAAGAAGTGAAGGAGTTTCGAGCGCTCGCAGTCATGGCGGTAACACAGTTCCGAAACACAGTTTAAACATAATGGCGGATAATGATACGACCAGTAAGTTCAGTTTTAAAAGGAAACGGTTTTGTATGAAAATTAATGATAGTATTTTATTCGCTGATGAGTTAACAATGACGTTAACGTGACAGGGCCTGATACAGGAGTAAAAACAATCTCATCAAAACAGAAAGATAGAAGGAAAATGTTCAAAACGTAGAGTTAAAATGCAGTTTAAGAGCCATTATTTTGAAATTCAGACAAGGTGTGGCAGTGACATTTTTTGATATTCCCCATTTTTTTATATATTAAAGTAGGTCATGAGAAATGAACATTCTGGAGCTTTTAGCCTCCCAAAAAATTTCGTTCGCTCGGTAAAAACTTCCAAAGTTTGAGGTTTTGCAGCGCTTTTTCGGTAAAATGACTGAAAGACGCATTTCAGTGCCCTGTAGTTTTTTACAGAAACACCACCTAAAGGTTATGTTTACATTTATTGATTGTACAGTGTCCGGTTATGACGGCTCCATAGTTATTTGGGTTAGGGGTTGTTGCTTTCTTTAGTTAAGCTGCCGCAAAGTATGGTTTTTAGACAATTCTCGACTTTAAAGTGTGTGAATTCTCCCCAAAAAATTTTTAACAAAAACTGAAAATTTATACTATGAAGAGAGAGAGAGAGAGAAAATATGTGGTGCAAAAATTGCTTGATATTACATTGCTTTGAAGAGAAAAGACTGACATTTTTCAAAATTTCAAAATTCGTGGTTTTTGGTCGCATTTAACTAAAAACAGCAACACTAGAAAAAATAACTTTTATAGATTATTTAACCTACAGATGTGTATAATAACGTAAGAGAGAAAGAAGCGTTGGGTCTCTTCTAGTTTTCAAGCAAATATTTTTTTTTGTAGCTCATTTTATGCGTTTTCTCGGATGTAAAACGTGTCCACTGTCCAGTATGAAGGTAAAATCTGCTGAAACTTAAGATATATGGATGATTCTACGCTATTTGAATTCAGACGGCCGATCGAAAAACTTCATGTGAAACTGATTGTACTAATGTTTTTGTATGCTTAAGCATTAAAGACTGTTATCTTTAATATGAACCGCCTAATTAATTCACTACAACTATTTTATTTTATCATTAATAGCTGGAAAAAGTCATAAATGTACGCTCCCCTGGCCTGTCCAAATACTAATTTTTACACAAACATGTTCGACGTTCAATTTTTGCTTACCTGGCATAATTTTTTTACCATAATCAAACACGTACATAAACGTAGAAACATATTTCATCAATAAACAATCTAAAAATATTTCTTTTTACAATAAAAAAAATACCTTTTTTCACGTGCCTTAACAACAGTGTCACTAGGGTGGTTCAAAAAAAATTTTTTTTGCTACGGACCAAGGCGCACCCTACTTTTTACATTTATGTATGAGATCACTCCCCTAAAATTTCAGCTCTCTACTCTTAATGGAAGATGGTGCTCAAACACCCTTCATTTTTCCGTTTTTTTCGTAATTTTCTCAATTTTTAAGTTTTTCAGACTAAAGAGACCATTTTCTTGGAAGAGGTTTTTTTTTCTCATTTTCCAACGCATAAATATTAGTTCAAATAATTGGAAAGTTTCTTAGTTGTTTGAATCTATACGGGTGAGTTTGATCGAATCTGCCATACGAAAAGGGGTGATAGAAGAGCCCAAGTGGAGTATAGAACCACCCATTAGCGGTATCAATTCTTAACCGTAACCGAGTAATATTATATTTAAGAAAAATTCGCAAAAAAACAAAATTTTGAGAAAAAGACCAATTTTGAACTTCCTGTCGAACCTACATGCAAAATAAGTACATATTTGGAAAGAACAGACAAAATCCTTTAAAATGACACTTTTTTCATCAAGATAGTCGCACTTCACAGTGAGTTACAAGCTTTCAAACGCTGGAAACACTCAAAAATGAAATTTCATCAAACTTTTCAGTCAAAAATTTCAGAAACAACCGTATGAGCTACAACCGGTCAAATGCACCGAAAACTTTCCCATTTCACTAGCTTTCAGATGATACAACAGAAAATCATATTGGGCTTCAAGTTCAGCAGATATTCTGGCTTTTGTTTGAAACAGTATGAAAATCGTCCTTTGTCAGAATATGGAAACCAGCAAAAAGTCAGACTTTTATGTTCTAAATTTTCTATTTCATGTAAGTGTACTGGTTTATTTATTCAAGAAAAGGAAAATTTTATAACTAAATATTAAATTGTAACACTTTATTAAATTAATAATCACAAGAAAAGATAACAACAGGTAGAAACAAAGGCAGCATTACTTTAACGCGCTTTTCACAAAAAAAAAAAAAAAAAAAAAAAAAAAAAAAAAAAAAAAAATCAAAATCAAATGAGTTACCCTAACATCTATGAGTGCATTTACATGTAAGCAATCCTCAAAATTTCCCAGAGCTTCTGGAATTATCATCCCTCACACCGGATAGATGCCCTTGGCCTTTTAAGAGCGAGAACTACCGTCGCTCTCTATGAAATTTCATTTCATAGAGTCCATTCATCCTGTCATTTGGGTCCTATTCCTTGGCCACCTAGATCACCAGACCTGACGCCAGTGAACTTCTTTGTTTGGGGATTCTTGAAACAAGCAGTTTACTGCTCAGATGCAACCAGTTTGCAGGACTTGCGCATTTGGCTTGATGGAGCAGTAGCAAAAGTGAGAAATGAAATTTCATTGAGAGCGACGGTAGTTTTTGTTCTTAAAAGGCCAAGGGCATCTATCTGGTGTGGGGGATGATAATTTCAGTAGCTCTGGAAAATTTTGAGGATTGTTTACATGTAAATGTATTCATAGATGTTAGTGTAACTCATTTAATTTTGAATTTTTCTTTGTGAAAAGCGCGTTAAAGTAATGCTTCCTTTGTTTCTACGTGTTGTTATCTTCTGTTGTGATTATTAACTTAATAAAGTGTTACAATTTAATATTTAGTTATAAAATTTTCCTTTTCTTGAATAAATAAACCAGTACACTTACATGAAATAGATAATTTAGAACATAACAGTCTGACTCTTTGCTGGTTTCCATATTCTGACAAAGGACGATTTTCATACTGTTTCAAACAAAAGCCAGAATATATGCTGAACTTGAAGCCCAATATGATTTTCTGTTGTATCATCTGAAAGCTAGTGAAATGGGAAAGTTTTCGGTGCATTTGACCGGTTGTAGCTCATACGGTTGTTTCTGAAATTTTTGACTGAAAAGTTTGATGAAATTTCATTTTTGAGTAATTCCAGTGTTTGAAAGCTTGTAACTCACTGTGAAGTGCGACTATCTTGATGAAAAAAGTGTTCTTTTCAAATATGTACTTATTTTGTATGTAGGTCCGACAGGAAATTGAGAAATTGGTCTTTTTCTCAAAATTTTGTTTTTTTGCGAATTTTTCTTAAATATAATGTTACTCGGTTACGGTTAAGAATTGATACCGCTAATGAGTGGTTCTATACTCCACTTGGGCTCTCCTATCACCCCTTTTTCGCATGGCAGATTCGATCAAACTCACCCTGTATAGCAAGACCTTTCATACAATTGATTATTTAGTAGATAGCAGCATACAATGTAGATTGCAGTACTACTTGTCTACATATTGTGCCATGATTTTCAAAACTTACGCTTGCCAAAATAGAGTTGTGGAAGAACTGTGCAAAATGTTTTTTATGTTTTTAAAGTAGTGGGATGCAGAGAAAAAATTGCTAGATTTAAAGTTTTAAACTAATAGTGCTAACAGTATCACAAGAAGCATGAATTAAATTATAAAAACTAATTGCACAAAATAAACAATTGTAGCTAGTCTGGCTTAGAACTAATCTGAAATTTAGGCGAAGATATTTACTTCATGCTTACTTTGGCCATCATATTCCTCACAAGTTCTATTCTTTTTAATAACTTTAAACGAAAAAATGTTGGGCAAAGAATTAAACAAACAAAAAAAAAAAATGTTGCACATAGAACTTAAAACATACTTTAACAAATTTGAAGCTTCAACTGTGAGCTTTTTATAAATCTATAGATAAATCTATGATCACTCTTGCTGATTGTAAAGAGATAATTGAGTTATTATTAGTCAAATATGGAGCCTATCTGAGAAAATCCAGTCTCTTATATGCCTCAAAATATTTATGTTCCTATATAAGAAAGATATTTTTCATTTAATCATGAGAGAAATTACCTAGGTACAACACTTTCTACAGTTTCAGCGTCTTTCTGTACAGTACAACAAATAGATTGAACACTAACAGATGCAATTAAAACTTCTGGGAATATCTGAACTTGGAACCCTATAAGATATGAACGACCTGGAAATTGAAATAACAACTAGGACAGTTTTATTAAAGTATACTTGTGACACCTTTTTGGTGAATTAATTAGTTTGACTTAGTTTTTCGTATCAAATTCTAGTTGAAAGAAAAGCAAGTTATTACAAGAATAAAGACGTGAAATATAACAAGTGTAGTACAGAACAATTGGATTTTTTTCAAACATGAATATATTATTCTAACATTCTTCGTCCTTCGCCCCAACGAATGCAAATATGATATCAATCAAAGAATTAAAAGAAAAAAATTAAAATAAATAAATAATGGTAAATAACGTTGCTGAGGAAAATGTTCAAATAATTCAAGAATTTAACAGAATTTTTTTCAATAATGAGGACAATAAGCAGTTTCTTTCACCTGCTGTTGCAGAAAATTGAGTACTTATCCTTGCTGAGACAATAAAATATTCAATACTAAAAGTCTCTCTTAAAAAAAAAATCTATATATTAATATACATAGAAAGTTGAATTGCATAGCAATAAGTTTAAATATTTTGGCTTTATTTAAAAAACTTCTAGCAAATTTCAGTATAACAACACTGCTTGGCACAAAATGAACTTCAAATGTATCTAACACTATTCTTGCTGTTTCTTATGTAATATGTCCCACTAAATCCAAGCATGAGCTCCGTTTCCCCCTTCACGGTAATCACTCGAACATAACTGGAATGAATATAAATAATACTGAAAGGTTCTTTACTGAGTTAAATCTGCGGTACCTCTTTTCACCTCTCTAGCCCTATAGAAGAATTTTGTTAATGGTAAATATACTGCTTCCTTCCCCTCCAAATAATATCTATGAAATTGTCGAAATCTGATGAAAATAGGAAGGGAGGGGGGCGCTATTTTCGAAAAGTGGGAGGCAATGGGGGGAAAGGGTGGCTATATTAGGATTCAGGGGATCATTGAACATAAGAATCAGCAAAAATGATAGCAAACAAGCGGTTTTTTTTTTTTTTTTTTGCCGCTCAACCGAAAAACGTTTGAAATTGACAAAAACTGTAGAACTGTTTGCGCTTTGAGCACCGTCTTTTTATTTAAGTAGGAGGTTGAAATTTTGGCAGTATATTAGGGTGGATAAAGGTAAAAAAATGAGCCACCGCCGTGACCTCTAGGACAAATTTTTTTTTTTTTTACCATAGGTTTGTGAACCACCCTAAGTATCACCCTCACCTGGCAAATTTCAAAAACTGAAATTTTGCATAAAAAATGCAAAAAAAAATGACATTGATTGCGAATAACCATTGTAACTGAGTAAAGTCAAAAGCAAGCTCAGTGGTTTAAAAAAAAAATAGAATATTATTGCATCGGTTCTCGTTGAAAGTGACGAAAAGCGTACTGGGCCAGTCGCTGTAGTATTTCCCCTGGTAAGCATAAATTTTTATATTCAATCGTTACCTATACTTCGCAGCAACTTAACTTGGCAGTGACGTCACTACGGGCGGATGACGTCAGCGTGACGTTAGCCTGTGAAAAACGAGCTAGATAAAACATCACAGCCTACTTGGCGAATAAGAGGAGATCGCTGATTGCTTGTGAGCTCTTATTGGCTCCGCCCGTAGTGACGTCACTGCCAAGTTAAGTTGCTGCGAAGTATAAATGTGCGTATGTATAATATTATGCTTATTGTGTGCAGACATCACATATTTCGTGAAGTTCTGGTAAGAAGAAAGCGTGATGCTGTTTTGATATTTAATGCGTGATTTTGTCACTTCTCTGGCGTCCCTCCCCTGGTTGTTTTGTTCTTTAAAAAGGTAAATATATATTAAAACTGTGTTATAAGCATAATAAATTTCATTTTTAATGTTAATTGCCCCTGTGAATGCAATTTGAATGAACGTAAATAATGCGGGAAGTAATTTTATTTAGGATCTGCGGTGCAATTTGTATGCAACATTTCGTGTTTTCAAGATTGATTTTTTTATTTTATTACAACGCGATTTTTTTTTTTTTTTTTGAATGCAGATCGTATTAAAATGAGTCCATACTCTGATTTTACACCGAAAAATAGGTGCAATAATAGTAAATCAAACCAGAATGCTACCAATAGTGTCACTCCCCTGGCAACTCATTTTCCCCTGGTATCGATAAACCCCCCAAAAATCGGAATTTCGTCTGGCCCTTACCATTACAATCATAAAAATAGCGGCGACTAGTGATATAATAAGTGTGAAGTTAAACAGATTTTTTTTTTTTTCTGGGGACACGAAAAACTCATTGATCGTAGAATCACCCATATAGTAATACTAGCCGGGTACCCGGCCCTGCCCGGGTTTCGGCCGGGTATGGTGTTTTTGTGACACTCGTTCATGAATTTTTCAACATTAAAGTGTATATCTATACACACAATGGCTACTTTTGTAAACAATGGCAATTTTTTCTGACTGGACAAACTAAAAAACTGAATTACACACCTTAAATACAAATGCAAGCTACAAATAATGTTTAGGTAAATCGGAAATGTTATAAGCTTGGTACACGCTGCGGCGGAGAAACTTGCAGACTTGAAAAGTCAACTAAAGGAAAAGTACATCATGTATCAGTTTACTACTTTTTATAAGATATGGTACCCATTCTGAATTTTTATATTAGTTAGATTTAAAAACTACATCGGGAAGAATGACGGCCCCTGTTAATGATGCACTCAGGTACCCTAGATTTGTTGCACTCTTTCGAGCATATCGACTGATGGGATGTTGGTGATAGCAAGCCGGATGTTGTTCTCCAGGCGTTGCAGGGTCCGGGGCTTGTCGTTGTAAACGATCGATTTGAGATACCCCCATAAAAATAGTCACAGAGTGTCAAATCGGAAGAGCGGGCCGGCCACGGTACGTCACCTTTCAAGGAGACGTTATCACTCAACTGGTGAACCACAGCAAGTTTGTCGGGATGAAACTGGAGTTCGTTATGAAGAATTCGTCTCAGTGTCCAATCAAAAATCCCCAAAGCAGCAGCGTGTTTACGCGCCGAACGCCTGGGAGAGCGCAAAAACGACTCCCTCACTTTTTCGACGTTTTCTAGGGTTCTGGAAATCCGTTGACCTCCTGGACCTCTGTTTGCCACACTCTCACTTTCCCTGAATGTTTTCACCCACAAAACAGTCGATTCCCAGCCAGGAATGGGAAAAACGGGCTGAATTTTGAACCGAGTTCGGATGGCACGTTGAGTGGCGACCACCGAACGATTATTGGAAAAGTGAGATTCGGCGGCGAACGCTCGTTGCTCCTTTGTCCAACGCATGGCAACAACTATACTATGAGATACTATGAGATAACAAAACTTCAGGACCCTCTCTTTAAAATGAGACTCTTCCCACTCCTTTCTGACCACTCCTTGCTAATTAGCATCCAATTAAAATCAGCAAGTTTCTCTGTCGCACCTTGTAAAATCAATCGCACTGGAGTCAAGTATTTCCAAACATTACACGTAAAATAAGTCCCATCATTAGTTTATATCCTTGTGACTACATAGGTGAAAACAATTTATGTACCTAACTTAGAAATTTTTTGACTATAAACATTTTCTGTTCTCTAACTGTTGCCAAAATCAATTATCTTTTTATTTAGTCTCGTTAGCGATTATTGGCACAGATGGATCTAAAAATCCTAAAAGAGAAGCTGCACATTAAGATATTCATATTTTATCTCACAGATGCACAGGACGCTTTGGGTTCAACAGTTCTTCCAGTTATGATCCACCATTAATAATTGGTTTGTTATCAGTGCAACACAATTCTTTTCCAACAGTGGGAACTGCACAAAATTTAATCATTTAATGGGAGGCCAAACCTATATATGAAATTTACTATTTTCCATAATAACTTTTTAAAACTAAGCTTTTTAGAAATAAATTATAGCTTATCCCTGTTACTGCAGCTATCTACGGTGAAAAAATGGTTTAAATCGGTCCAGTAGTTTTGAAGTTTACCCCGGACATACGTATACAAAAGTAGTCTTTTTATGTATATAGATTGCACACACACACACAACACACACACACATATATATATATATATATGTGTGTGTAATGTGTATGCTATGTGCACATATACATAGTGGCGTAGTTTGCAAAAGTGTCACACGGGGCGGTAATTCGTGGTGACCCCCCCCCCCCCAACTCACACCCACTGCCGGATTTAGACTTCACGGGGCCCTTGTAAGAATGGGGCCAGCTAGAAAAAGAAAGAAAGCTATGTCTGTTTCATCCGCCCTCCCCCCGACTATGCATGTATTTTTTTACTGATATATTAACTTATGCTTTAAATTCTTCATTTTTGTGTGTGTGTGAGTGTGTGTGTGTGTGTGTAAAATACTTCCTTTTTTGCCAGCTGAAAAGGGTCTGATGCAACAGAAGAGTGTTGCAAGGATCTAAAGGAAATGGGGGGCAGAATATCCCTAATTTTAAGGGATCCGGGGTTTCTAACCCGGAAATTTTGGTTAAAAATATATACATAAAATTCTGCAATTTGAGGCTTTATATAAGGGCTTGCTACTTGGTATAACCAGTGCTGCGGAGTCGGAGGAAAAATGGTCGACTCCGACTCCGGCATTTTGAAACTTCCGACTCCGACTCCCTACTCCTGCTGTTTTTAACCCTCGTGGGTCCCTCCCATTTCAGTTACACTTAAGACCCTTGGGGTCATAAACGACCCCAATGCTTCCTTTAATTAATTCATTATAATTATTGAATGTTACATGCATTATTTAAGTTCACACACTTTTTAATGCTAAAAAAACAAAAAATAAAAAGATACAATTAAAGTAAAATTTAGTTTATGAATTAAAATTATAATTTTAGAGCAAAACTTACAATAACTGTAGATTTATTTACATCTGTTACAGACCTGAAAAAACATGATTTTTGCAAGTGAATTTCAAACACTTATGACATTTTTCAATGCATTTTCTGTCCAGTTCTCTTGGACAAAAGTTGCAACGTCCTCTTTTTTTGGCCTTCTGGGGAAGTGACCCCAAGGGTCTTATGTGCAAAAAATGCAATTCGGGAAAAATAAAACACAATAATAGCATTATTTTGAATAGAAAACTAGAAGAATAAAAGCCACAAAATGCCATTAAAAACAAATGGTTGATTAACAAAATATATTAAACAGAAATTGCATTGGGGTCACATATGACCCCAAGGAACCCACGAGGGTTAATTATTTATTTTTTTCCCCAAATGTGAAGAGGGAAAAACCCTAAACAAAGGTTGAAATATTAGGTCCATTTTTAAAAGTTTCATTTTATTCATGGTCGTAGAAAGGATTCAGTTTAGGCGGAGGGAGGGGGTAGCAAGCAGGGTATCCCAGTTGGAGGTCATGGGAGCTCATTGTGACCTCTCAAAAAGTTCAATTTTCTCAAGAATTTTCGTAGGTAATTTCACCACATTTACTTCAATTCTCGGAGGTCACTATGACCTCCCAAAAAGTATATTTTCTCCAGAGCAAAAGACAAGTGCCGCTCTTGTCAGTTGACTCCGTACAAAACGAATCCTTTTCTTGTTAAATGGCCAAACTTTATTTTAACACATTGCATTTTTGCCGCAAATATTTTTTATTCACTTGCATAAGCCCAAACATAACAATTCGTTTCACAAAGCAGACCCGCCATTTTGAAGCCCTTCATAATGATCCTAGATGCTTAGTAGGGATGCACCGATTAATCGGCAGTACCGATTAATCGGCCATAATCGGCCACTTTGCCGATTATTATTAATCGGCAAAATCGGGCCGATTATTCGGCGGCAAAAAATATTTTTCAAATATTACTCTTTAAAGTATACTTTCACTAAGAAACTATGACGAATATTTTTATTAACAGTAATAATAATCCTCACAGTTAACCTAAAGTTGTTTTTAAATTAATTCTCCTAATTTAAATTAAAATACATAGACAATATTGCAACATTTTTCATGTGGCGTTTGTTTTCTCCTTAGCACAGTGCTTTTAGATAACTTCTAATTTTAAAGGAATAAAAATGTTGAATTAAATTGCTACTAATTACGAGGGCATTTCGAAAAGTAAAGATACAAAGGCCGCCAGCGGAAAATAAAAGTTTTGGCGAGAAAGTTGGCAACACGGGTGTTAATCTTGAACCTTTAGCTTTCTCCTCGTGCTTGTTTCGAATTTCAATGTTGATTTTTGTGGAAGTAGTTCGTAATTAAAATGGTCGTGGCGATTCAGAATTCCGCCAAATGCGAAGTTCGCTCCGTCATTCGTTTTCTTCATGCAAAAGGTCAGAGCGACCAGCGGATATTCATACAGAAATTGTTTCTGTTTATGGAGACATTATGAATCGACAAAATGTAACGAAATGGTGTCGTCATTTCTCCGATGGTAGGCCCGATGTTCATGACGAACAAAGAACAGGTCTGCCATCTGTGATGTCTGATGCCCTTCTTCAGAGAACGGAGGACGCAATTCGTGCGAATAGACGCCTCAAATTGAAAGAATTGCATCAGATTATACCGGAACTGTCAATGACAACTCTTTATGAAGTTGTGACTATCAAGTTAGGGTACAAGAAATTGTGTGCGCGCTGGGTTCCGAAAATGTTAACAGAAGAACACAAAAAGAAAAGGATGGGCTTTGCACTCGTGTGCTTCCTCACACGCTATGCAGAAGAAGGTGATGAGTTCCTTGATCACATTGTGACAGGAGACGAGACGTGGGTTTACCACCATACACCGGAAACCAAGCAACAGTCACTGCAATGGCGCCATTCAAATTCTCCAAAAGCGATAAAATTCAAAACATCGATTTCGGCGAAAAAAATCATGGCTTCTGTTTTTTGGGACAGGCAAGGCATTCTTCTTGTCGAATTTATGCCTCCAGGAACCTCAATTAATGCTGATGCATATTGCCAGACTTTGACACGTCTTCGAAGGGCAATTCAAAACAAACGGAGGGGAATGCTGACAAATGGAGTTCGCTTGCTTCATGACAACGCTAGACCTCACACAGCGCTCCTAACCAAATCACTGCTCAAAAAATTCAAATGGGAAGTACTGGAACATCCACCATACAGCCCGGACCTTGCTCCCAGCGACTTCCATTTATTTCTTTACCTGAAGTCACATCTTAGTGGAAAATCTTTCACCAACAATGATGATATTAAAGGAGAAGTAGGTATGTGGTTCCGAAAACAGGCGGCAAACTTCTACGACTCTGGAGTACAAAAGCTTGTACCTCGGCTTAACAAATGTTTGGATAACGGTGGAAAATATGTAGAAAAATAGTAAATAGTTCAGTTAATAAGAAACAACTGACGTTTTGTAAATAAATTTCTTTTTTAAGGAATGCGAATCATTGTATCTTTACTTTTCGAAACACCCTCGTATTAAAAAATATGAATTAAAAGTACTCCTAAATTGGAGTGCTCACCACAGACTCCCCTTTCCCCTTTTCTTTGAATTTTTACGTCCAATCAACATAACTAACTATGTGTTAATAATATTATTGACAATAATATAAAAATTGATTCTAAGAAATTTGATAAAATATTGAAATTACTTTGTGAAAACTAAGAAAATGAAAAAAAAATCTTCTCTCAGAAATAAATTACTTACTATTTCTAAACTTGGAATTGGATAAGAGAGAAAAAACAGTGACGGTAAAATTGGTAGTAGAAATAGAAAAACAATCATCCTTATCATTAATCGGCTCAGCCGATTAATCGGCCGATTATCAACAGCCGATTAATCGGTAATCGGTAATCGGCCAATTTGTTTGTCGGTGCATCCGTAATGCTTAGGATTTGGATATTGGAAACTGAAAATATGTATATGTTAGTTTCAAAGATATGTTTTCACCTCCATAAAATTTTATCCAAATCGGGGGTGGTCGGAGTAGGAGTCGACATGTTTTTCAGCGACTCCTACTCCGACTCCTTTGGTCCAAAATCCGATGGACTCCGACTCTTCGACTCCGACTCCGCAGCCCTGGGTATAACAAGAAAGTCAGGCGAAAATAGGCAAACAACTTTTTTTTATGGTTTTCGATTCTTGCATCTTAAAAACAATAAAAATAAAAATTCCTTTTGATCGTCGCGGTTGATTTTTCCTTTTTGAAATCTAATTTTAGACCTTCACTTCACAAGCGGTTGGAAATATCCGAAGTTTTGGATGTCTGGTGTTCGGATTTCTGAGTATTTTCTTACAAAAAAACTTCCAAAAATCTGAATTCTGGATTAAATAAACAGTCAGATATGAATCATGTAGGTCACAAAACATTCTCAAACAGTGGCTGATTTACAATGTCACAACTGTGAAGCGCCTCCACGATATACGGGTCTAGAATTAAAATTCAATAGGCTCCTGAAAAATAGTGTAGGGGAGAGTGGTAATGAATGGGCCACTAACAAAATATGAAAAAGTATTTGCATGAATTTGTTTTTGATGCCACCAATAGATGTAGCTATTTGTTCTACTAAACTCATCCAATTTTCATTCGTTTGCGCAGAGCCATTTTCAAACTAGAGTGGCATGGTCAAGAATCTGACTGAAAAGTAAGTTTTTCCCTTTTTAGTAAAACATTTCCTAGCTAAAATGTACCAAGTATTTCACTGCATACATATGTATAAGCTAGTCTTTCCATATCTATAAACTAATCTTAAGATATATTTTGATGTTATCTAAATTCAATGTACTCAAAAAACCTAAATGTATTCCAAAAGTATAGGTGGGGCTGAATGGGCCACTATGTCATGGTAATGAATGGGCCACCTAAATATTGTTTTTTTTTCCTTTTCTTTGGATTTTCGCATTAATATGAAACACAACTGACTGTCATAGATCAAGATTACTGTCGTCAAAATAGGTTTGTAGTAACTTTTAAACATAATTTGCAGATCTATATTATCAGGGCCGGTCTTAGGCCGATTGGACCGATTTTGCCCAATCGGGCCCCGCTTTAGCAAGGGGCCCCGCGCCAACAAATAATTTTTGCCTTTATGTAAATGAGAAAAAAGATCTTTCTCAAAATAAAAAGCTAATTGCAATATTTAACTCATGTTTAATTTGTTTGAAAGTATGGTGATACGTTTAGTTCAATTTATGCTGTAGGAGCAAG
The DNA here is from genome assembly GCA_038373865.1 of Uloborus plumipes. Taxonomy (NCBI): domain Eukaryota; kingdom Metazoa; phylum Arthropoda; class Arachnida; order Araneae; family Uloboridae; genus Uloborus; species Uloborus plumipes. The sequence goes on from JAXGGA010009450.1 coordinate 37,489, forward strand.
GGGACCCGCGCCGACAAATTAATTTTGCCTTAGGTAAATGTTAACAAAAAAACTATATCAAAATAAGAAGCTAATTGGCAATATTTACCTGGTGTTTAATCTGTTTGAAAGTATGGTGCTACGTTTAGTTCAATTTATGATGTAGGAGCAGGGGCCCCGCGCCGACAAATTATTTTCGCCTTTAGGTAATTAAAAAAAAAAAACTATATCGAAATAAAAAGCTATTTGGCAATATTTACCTGGTGTTTAATCTGTCTGAAAGTATAGTGCTACGTTTAGTTCAATTTATGATGTAGGAGCAAGGGTCCCCGCGCCGACAAATCATTTTTGCCTTTAGGTAAATGTTAACAAAAAACTATATCAAAATAAGAAGCTAATTGGCAATATTTACCTGGTGTTTAATCCGTTTGAAAGTATGGTGCTACGTTTAGTTCAACTTATGATGTAGGAGCAAGGGGCCCCGCGATATCGATGTTCACTTATGCTTTTTTTCGAGGAAGGGGGAGGGTGATAAGTGTCAGTCAGCGTCTTAAAGGGGGCGATGATCTCAAAAAGGTGTGAAACACTGCTCTAACCAAAACGGCAACCAGAGAATTAGGGCCCACAATAGAGAATGCTGAGTCAGGGCCTTGATCCACATTGACGTAAGGCAGAAAAATAAAGCAGAAACGTAAAATGGATTACATAGCGTTCCTATGGAAAGTACCCGGATTTTCGGTTTCTGCCTTCGGTTTCGGTCGCGTTTTACGCTGATGTAGAGCAGGGCCCTTAATGATTTTTCTTTAAATATTCTTTATTACTGAAGAGAAGTAAAAAATGCGCTTTTTTAAAACTAATCGATTTTAAGAACAAAAATAAATAATGTTGGGGGAAAATCTTAATTTTTTTCAAAAAGAAATCACGACACTTGAATTTTCAACCGATATAAATTATTGGTCAATAATTGTGTGCCCTTCTACCCTTTCTTTCACCCTCCCCTTTTTTTTCTACCTCGTCTGAAAATAAGAACGTGTTCAAAATCTTACTTCTCCTTAGCCTTCTCCCACAAAAAATATTAGGGAGTATCTAAAATTTCGTTTCCTGGGTTTCAGTTTTAAAAAATTTCAAACACCTAAAAACATCGAAAATCATTTAAAATTGCGCTTTTGGAACTTCAATTTTGAACAAACTTCAATGCCCTTAACGTTACTAAATACAATCTTACACTCACGCAGTGAAACGGTTATATAAGTAATCTTTTCATCATCAGTGGCTCGCCTACGGGGTAGCTAAGGGGCTCAAGCCTAGGGAGCTAAGGGGCAGAAGACAAACCCACTGGACAAAACCATCAGGGAAATCCTATAGGATTGCCATTTTGCGCCTTTACTTTTTTTAATTTTCTTTAATCTAGAAAGCACCCAATCCCCAACTTTCTGTTTAATGCCGCCAGAGATAATTTTAAAATATTTTCAAGGAAAATTTCTGGACATGGGACTAACTTTTGGCCAAGTTATGGGAGAAGGATCAGGTACCCGTTCCTTCTTCCATAACTTGGACAAAAGCAACTTAAAATTAGTTTTTGAGGCAACAATTTCAAAGCATTTCTAGCAAGAAAGCTCCATCTAATATCAAGGTCTTCTAAGAGAACATCTAAAACTGCGTTTTCAGGACTATAATTTCCAAAATTTTCGGGGAAGAGCCCTCAAAGAGATGGGGGAGTTGGAGTTTTTTTTTTTTTTTTCTAAGTGCCCCCCCCCCCCCATAAAAATATTCTCTCGTTTTAGGCCGCTGCCTAAAATGTCTTCAAATATAATTTTAAAATATATATTTATAGAAAGGAGAGTCTGAATTTGAGCCTGAATTTCTAGCCCATTCCTCTGACTACCGATATTCATTTGAGCCTCAAACTAAATGTAATCAATTTGCAAAGGGGGTCCCGCCAGAGTTCTTCAATCGGGCCCCGCGTTTGCTAAGGCCGGCCCTGTATATTATATTCCTATAGTACAATAGACCTCTGGTCGCAGTGCATGGCTTGAAAAAGCCCCCCTCTCTCCCTCATATTATATTCCTCACAGTACAATTTCATTTTCTTTCTTGGTAACTTAAGTTAGATATTTCTTATTCCCGATGTCTAGTAAATTTAAAAATTTTTTTTTGAATTTTGACAAGTTTGAAAATGAAGATGAAGTTTTTGAAAGTGATTTTTAATATTATTTTTGAAATACAGGGTGTCCACTCCAATCGTGGACCAATAGCTAATTTCTAAACCATTAGAGATAAGCATATAGTTTATTTGGGAAAAAATCTCCAAATTATGAAAGGAATTTTGTGTCTGTTCAATGTTTTTCAAAAAATCAAATTTTGAAAGAGTTACGAAATTTAAATTTTTATACAGCCCCCCAGTCCTATCAATCATATTTAGTAAAACAGTCTTGACACTGTAACGTTTAAAACTAAAAAAAAATCACTCTTCTACGACAAAAATTGACCGAGTTATGACGTTTTGAAAAATCAAGATTTTGCATTGTTTCATGACGTCATCGAGAGATCGCTTAAGGGACCGTATGCGAAATCCTTCAAAATCTTGATTTTTCAAAACGTCATAACTCGGTCAATTTTTGTCGTAGAAGAGTGATTTTTTTTTAGTTTTAAACGTTACAGTGTCAAGAATGTTTTACTAAATATGATTGATAGGATTGGGGGGCTGTATAAAAATTTAAATTTTGTAACTCTTTCAAAATTTGATTTTTTGAAAAACATTGAATAGACACAAAATTCCTTTCATAATTTGGAGATGTTTTCCCAAATAAACTATATGCTTATCTCTAACGGTTTAGAAATTAGCTATTGGTCCACGATTGGAGTGGACACCCTGTATATAAATTTTGTTAAATCATAGTGTGTATTATCTGTTTTTTTTTATATATATATTTGATGTTATTTATTTCTTACAATCTCATTATTTAGTCATTTTTCTGCTACAATTGGTACGCATCAGTGTTATTTTAATTGCATCAGTTTTGATGTTTATATAATTTTAAATCAGTATGATTTTGTATCATCATGTCAAGTGCCACATTTATTTTGTCATATTCAGCAAATAAAAGATTAAATCCACATGTTTCATTGAATTCATTGAGTGGCCCATTCATTACCTTCGCTGGCCCATTCAACCCCATAGGTGGGGTTGAATGGGCCAAATTTCAAAATTTTTATTTTCTATTATAATTCATTATAGATAGGTGCTAATCCAACTTTTATGACTTTTTTAGATAGCCAGATAAGTAAAGTAACTAAAACACCAATTTATAGTTAAAACAAAGTGTTAGAAAAAATTACAAAAATTAAAAACCAAAAAGTGGCCCATTCATTACCACTCTCCCCTACCTAATTCTATTCAGCACTACGGAACTCAGAGAAATGCATTGCAACGGACCCTCAAACGTGTAAATTCGCAACTGATCTCAGGCAATGATTTACAGAAACATGAGAGCCCTGATTTTACATTTTTGATGCAGGATGTAGCAGGGAGATGAATTCGGTACCCCTCCCCTTGAATTTGTTAAAAATTTTTAAATTCACGGTTACTACATTTTTTCAAATTTTCAATTTTTTTAAGAAACACTTGAAAATATTTTTTTTTTTTTAGCATTTATCATTTTTATTGATGAATCATGCAACATTTTGGCAGTTGGGGGCTCCCAAGGAAGCGGGGCCTTAATCTGCAGCTTGCTTGGCTGGTACGTAAATCCAACCCTGTATGTATGTATATCGCATAACTCAAAAACGGTATGCCGTAGAAGCTTCTAGTTTGGTATATAGGTTGCATAGCCCCTTCATCTCCCATACCCTTCAATTTTCATAAAATTAGGTCTTTTTTTGTCAGCTATTAAACGATCCCTTTAAAACCCTCTATTCGTAGGCCCCGAACACAGGCCCCTTAAAAAAAAACTCTAATGACAGAAATTTGGTGCCCCCTTTTGTTGGGGGCTCGGGCCTCGAATGTCCTGCCATATATCAGTCCCTGTTAGTATGCAAAACTTTTTTTTCAGTAAAATAAGCAAATAAATATCGATATGAAAGCTCAAAACAATTCACCTGTGTTTCGGGTACAGCGGGCATGGCGCGAAACCACTTTCTCCACACCGGCGGGGCTTCCATCCCCACACTCACCGGACATGCTTGTGAGCTGACTGACCCCGATCGCGCGGTCCTCTCATCGGACGGGTTTTTTACGCTCCGGCGACCGCGGCGAAAGTCAATGCCGGACCTCGCCCAGGCCCCACACTTTGTTCGATAACAATCGCTCCGCAAACGATACTAATGAGGCACTGGAATAAGAACTGTTTGATCAAGATTCCTGATGTCGGCCATGCTTAAAGGCTGGGATTTTCACTTCTGGTTTTGTTTTCGGGTAAAAGTGTTTCTGAGGCATTGTAAAAGTATTTGATCTTTGGAGTTTTTTTTTTTTCCTTGTTTGAAAGAAATGAAATTTGATTCAGAAGTGATGCCGGAAGATAAAGAAGTTGGGTAGGGTGAAAGAACCTATGGCAGAGATCAGGGACGTAGCCAAGGAGTGGGTCCAGGGGGCTCCGACTCCGGACTCCGCCCTTACCAAAAATCCACTATCTTTTTAATCAATTCATATAACTTTGCAACTACAGCACTTTTATAAAATAGATATACATATGTAAGAAAAACGTTATTTTATCTCTAAATATTCTTATTAATTAGTAATTTTCCCTGCTTCCATATATATTTAGAACATAAGAACCTCCATTGGAGTTGGGGGGTCATTCTGCAGATTTTCTGCATGTATTTGAAGTAAAAAGAAATGTTGCCGAAATCTGAAAAATCTCGCAAAATTTCTTGCCGAATTTTGTAAAGGCATTACATTTTTTTTTCTTGCGAAAATAACGAGTTTTGATCTGAATTAGCGTCATTTTCAGAAAATTTGCGGAGTTTTGCATTTGAAGAGACCAGCGACAACACGAGTTGGACCATTTTTTGCCAAGACATCCCTGTACCAGTGTCACTTAAAATTAATTCATTCGTTTTTAAGTTAATTATCACATTTTATTAATCAGTTTCAATTGAATTAATATTAATTAGTTAAAATTGACAATTAGTGCTTTTGATTTAGCGTTCGTACAGCCTTAGACACCCCCCTTAACAAAATTACGTGCCTGCGGAGATTCTCGATTGATGCTCCGTCGGACTTAGTCTATCAGCTAGACTAAAAAAAAAAGTATCATTTTAGGTATAAATAGCTGGGTGAGGTGTCATTTTTTCCAGTTTTTTGCGTAAATTACGAATATGTCAATCCGGAAATCAAAATTAGTAGTTTTTGCACAGTAGTTGCCGAAATAAGCCTCAAAATCAGAGTTTCAGTTTTTTGCAATTGGAATGACTTTTACACAAAAAATATGTTCCAAATTATCCATTAAAAATATGTCCTTTTTTGTGCCATTGTTTTCAATGAAAAGAAAAAGAAAAAACACACGCACTTATAAATTTGATTAAAACACGTAACAATGCACCTTTCATTGGGATATTAAGTCCAATATTTTATATTTATTGGTTCACATGTGCATTGCCCACTCAAAAAAAAAATTGCATCAAAAGTATCCTGGTTTCTGCCCTGATATTTTTGTAATTTTGAGTTTAAACTCTTCGCTTTTTTTTTTTTTTTTTCAAAGCTACTTTGAAATATGCTAATCTCATTTCGAGTTGGGTCCACCGACATACCGGGCCTTTATTTCCAAGTAGGTTTTTTATGACGATGACCTTTTGTTAGGGTTGCGTAAAGCCTCCATCTTCAATGCGTAAATTTAAACTTAGGGGTCTCTGGGGAGTCCATCAGGGTTTTAAATTGCTGGGCAGTAGATAAAGTAGGCTACCGCCTGCGACAAAAAAAGTTAGGGACGACAAACTAACCGGACTGCAAAAAAGCAAGATTATGGTTCCGATGTTACAAGCGAGAATAAGGACAGCATATAATTCCGTTTTTGGGTCTTTAATTTCGGAAATTTATAGGGATATCCTTTGATCTTCATGTTCCTCTCTAATGGTACCAACGAAAAATACCTGGAGGGTACCCACTCCTTCGCTCCTCCTTCCGTTCCAGGGGGTGCTCTGTTCCAGGTCTGTCTTAAAATCACGGAGCGCTTTCAGGGCCAGGGCCCGATTAAGGTATCAGAAGGCCCTAGGGCAAATATTTTTTGGGGCCTCTTGTATTCAAACTTTTCAATTTCAATTATTGACTGAAACAAATTACTTTAGCCACAGACTAAAGTAATTTTATCCGTTTGGGGGCTCATGAATAGTGAGGGCCCTAGGCCACTGCCTAGTTGGCCTATTCCGTAATCAGGCCCTGTTCAGGGCCCCAGCCAACCGGATCACGTGTAATGGTAGGTATTGGAGTGTGTGTATAGGGGAGGGGGAGAGATGCACAAAGTTTTTGAGAGGGTTACCGAAAAGCAAAGTCACCCCCCTCCCACCCCATATAATTTGTCGTAACTAAAAAGTTCTCATGAGGTTCCTTTAAAATGTTTTTAAAATGGCTTGAGAGCCAATTAATTTACTTTAAATGCACAGACATATTATACAGTGGTGATCAATTTTCAACATTTTCCTGCGAGTTAACTTCCAAACTCTTTTTTTTACGAAAATGGTTGTAATAATGCGTGGCATTATTTAGAAATATTGTCATAATGACAAAAACAAGAGGCCAGTGAAATAGAATAATCACTTTTTCTATCAAAGAAGAATCAATGAACGAATCGTGATATTGTGCATCAGTGCACCTTTTTAAAACTCGTGTGGAATGGAAAACTAAAGTGATTTAATTTTAATATGCTTTATGTGTGTTTTATTTTTAAAGAAATAGTTTTAAAATAATTTACTTGTGTTTTGAAGAAACCCCCTTTTCATTGCATTTATTTTTTTGCCCAATAGTGTACCTACTAATCAGTTTGTTTCTCAAAGCGTTTTCTTCCCTTTTTTGATTTGAATGAATCTGTGGCGTATTTTCAGTTAATTGAAAGTTTTAATAGAGCAGTAGCAGCCACGTGCTTTTTGCATAGCAACGGAGCCTAGCAACCGTTCCTGGTAAACAAGCATTTCAATGTTTACCGTATGAGTAGCATGGTATTGCGAGTGCGCAGTTGTTTTTTAGCCTTTTTTTAAGTGTAAAATGTATTCTGAGTCTTGTGAAAGCCTTCATAACGAAGCAAAAAGAAGATATATTCATAAAATCAAGATCATTAGCAATTAGGATCCGTATTTATGAAGGAAAAATGAATTTTAAGCTGATGCGCATCTAACTTGCAGTACAAATGCAAAAAAATTAAAAGAAAGATCGATAGATCCGCAGTTTATGAATATTTAATGCATTAAGAACAATCAAATCCTATCAAAACAAGCATAATAGCAGACAGTTTGCTGTTATTCCACTCGGTAGTTAAAAACACGCGGAGTACAGTGAATAATTCTTTTTTTAAATGACGGATGCTTTGAAAATGAAACATCAGTATGAAATACAAACAAAACAAGGCAAAACTGAAAAAGAACGGGGCAAAATAACAGTTAAATTTACAAGAAAAAAGATTACAGAGCAAATCATCGGTAAGAAAAGCAGACGACATTTCGAGTATGTTTACTGTCATCAGCACATGGTGTTTGTTTGTCTACCAGGATGACGTCAGCTGCTACTGCCCTATTTGGAAGAAAAAAATCATGGTTTTGGGAAAAACCGTGCCGTTTGAATTTGATTATCTTTTCCTCCTTATTGCTGTGATTCAAAGTGAAGAGAAAATATTAACAGAACAAACAAAGATGGCGTAATGCTAGCGCGAAATCTATGTTCAAATGAATGTTTTGAGGATTTGCATTAATATTTAATTGACAGGAATTTTTCCTAAAGCAATTTGCATTTCATTTAAACTACACGGTTCTTAAGTTTTATTCATTTTGTTTATGTATGCCTATGTATTTTAAAAGCTATAATAACAATTTATTTTAAGTAATTCTCAGCAAGCAATGTTTACTGCAGAATAAGATTCGGATTTCAGCATGAGTTCATTCAAAAATGATTGGATGGTTGTAGATGAGTATGTACACAGATCCTTTCTGTATGAAATATGTTTTAGATGTTATTATTTAAATTGCTAAATATCTCCTAAGCTTTTGAAATTTATAATGTGTTGAATTTTGAAGTGATACTGTTACACTACTTATTTTAATTCTACTACCAGTGGGCTATGTTTTTGTCCTCACTAACTGATGTTATTTACACCCCAAATTTTCAGTGGGGTGGGGTGCATGGTCCACCCCTCTGTGCCCCCCCCCCCCCATAAATCCGCCCATGTTTGTTGATGTTCTTTTTTTTCCTTTCAGAGCTGAAGTTTTCAGGTTAAAGAGTCTGCTCTATGACAACATCCTAAGAATTGAGAAAGAAAATCTGGTAACATGATTGTTCAAACTGATGCTTAATTTTATGTAATGACACTTGAAGTGTAGCCTATTAATGTGTTGAAACATTTTTTTCAAACACAATCTTGCTTAATTTTTAAATATATCTGTTATAACCTACTGAAAATCTGCCACATGTTTTTTCTTAAAATTGTTTAAGAATTTTGACTGGAACTAAAACGTAATATTTTTAACAAAAAAAAAAAAAAGATTTATGAGCTAATTAGTAACTATGTAGGTAAGTATATTATTTAAACCAACAATTTCTAGTTTTAGAAAAAGTCATCAAAATTAGAAAAAACATTCTGCTCTAACCTATTTGTGGAAGCACAATTCTTCGAGGATTTTATAGTATCTGCTTTTAGTTTATGGCATTTCTCTTTATTTTCTCATTAATATATAATGCAAAGCTCGTGAAAAAAATAAAATACAAAGATGTTTTTAGCATATTTAAGATTTATTTATTTCATTGATCTGCATATTTTACAATGAATGAGCAATAAAAACAACATGGGATAATTGTATGGCGCTGTGTATTGTCTTCAAATTTTTTAAAAAGTTTTCTTAAGTATAGGAAAATACGGTAAAAATTTTCATTAGGTGAAATCTAAGACTGTTTTCTATTCTCCCACAACAATTGAACCGTGAGCAGAGTTTTTCAAAAATTTGTAACAGTTATCATCGCCATGGTATTGCTAAAAATCCTGACCTCCTTTGTTCTGTTTTCATTTTGATTTTGCAACTAGTAGCAAAAGTCACATTGTTTGCTGATATAATTCCCTTCATTCTGTAAGCTTTCCCTCCAAAATGTTTTTTTTTTTTACTTTCATTCATGGAGATTGATAAATAAAAAGTTATAATTTGGTGCAAACATTGGTAAAATTTGGACGACAAGATACAGTACAAAAGGTTAAGAAGCTCTACTGTATTTAAAGTGAATAGGGCTTTCACTTTCTCAATAATTTTTCATGTAAAGGTCTCATTTTGATTTTTTCAGTTCAATTTTATTATAGGGTGACCTGGGGTAATTCCTGATCACTAGACCTCTGGGGTAAATACTGATCACTCAATTTTCAATTTCAAAATATAATTTTTTTTTAAATTTGAGATATGGCCAAGAATCCTTGGACATTTTACTTTAATGTAACAACATTCACTCAATAATTACTTTTTGTTTAGTTCTTCTAATTAATTACATTTTAAACTGCACTCTAAACTTGCCATTTCAAAGATGGGATCCTGAACATGCATATTTTTACAAAGATCCTCCTCCCTCATTTAATAATAAATATTTTGTTTTCCTTTCACTTCATTTTATCTACAAACAGTTCAAGGATTTGATTAGTTGTTTAACACCTTCTGTAAAAAAATTATATTATTAATTAATAGTGTATCAAAAGTTGCCCCCTGTAGCTGGGGTAATTACTGATCACTGGGGTAATTCCTGATCACCTACTTTTTTTGGCCTTAAATATAATAAAAACTTACTAAACAATAAGTTCAGTTCTTTCCAATGACAGTTCACATATATTAACCATAATTACTATAAAAATGTTTTAATTGTGACCCGCAAATTTTCTTAACTAACTGTGAAGTGTAAACCATAAGAACATGTGTTCTGATATCCACTTCTAATTTGACCACTTTTATTCAATGCTTGTTTGTTTTCATGATTTTAGTTGATTAAATTAATTAGATAAGTATGGTAAGCAATTACAAACCCAAGAAGGACACAAAGCTTTTAGAAGGAAAAATTGAAGACCAATGAAAAGAAGAAACAAAAAGTTGAACAAATTTTGAACAAGGAGGATCCCGAAGCAATTCCCGAAGTTTTACATTTTGGTCCAATCAACAAGAATACCCAGATAGATGATGCTAAAGTCTTGTTAGATGCCATGCACAAGAATCTGTCACTATACAGCTATTATGCTGTATATTACGACGATGGCCCAGTATACATTGGAAAAGCATTGAAAAAAGAAGAGGAATCCGTTGAAATGAAGTTTTTGGAAAAAGGTGCGGGCAATTATAAATGGCCAAAAAGGGACAAAATTGAAAGTGTAAATGTGAAATACATCTTTTATGGTCCTGTGACCTTAAATGGGGCAAACCCATTTACAGTTGATGAAACAGCTATCAACAGTGCATATAAATGTTACAAAAAGTTCTGCAAAGACTTTTGGAAAATATAAGTTAAATTTATACGTATATATTTTTCAAATAAATCAAAACTTATGATGTGCTAAATTTATGTCTGGTTTACTTATTTATTTTTTCATGTATTTCTTACTGATTGCTATCATATTATTGTTTTAAAAATGCCTTCCTTAAAAGAAAAACTGAGTGATCAATAATTGCCCCAGAAGTGATCAGGAATTACCCCGTTCTATGGGTATTTCCTGATCACTGAATATTTAAAATATTTCATATTCTATTTTTATTTTCAAAGAAAAGAAGTTTGCAGAGAATTTATATCATAAGCCACCAAATTTGCTGAAAAAATTAGAACACCAGTGCAAATAGTTTTTTTACAATACAGATGTTTGCGTGTTTGATCAGGAATTACCCCGGGTCACCCTACCTATACCAATGTTACAGAAAACAAGCATTTAAAAAATGTATTGACTACATTCAAAAGCAAACATAAAATGATAACTGTTTGATCAATGTTTAGTTTTCTTTTATTTTTTAATTCATTGCTTAAAGTATGCTTCTTCATGTAGGAAATTGTTAGAGGAATTTTGACTGAATCTAGTACAGCTAAGAAAAGAATAACTGATGATGTTTCTTCGAAAACGAGCTTACAAACTGCTGTCAAAAGTCATGTAAAGGCTGAAAAGGTATATTTTAATTTTGTTTGTTGTTAATTGAAAAATTAATAATGATTTTTTTGTGGTATTTTTTCTAAAAATTATCCCATGATAATATTATTTTGTTACACATTTATAACAAATGTCTAATTAATTTAGTTATCTACTGATTATGCAAGAACTTTTATTGGTGAGAGCGTTAACATTGAGAAAAAAGAAACCTTTGAATAAAAATTTTAAGAGTAAAAAATTCTAAATTTTGAATGTGGCATTATTTGTTTTCCTTTCTTTGAGATGATTGAGTTTTGTGTCAAATTTTATTTCAACCTTTCAATGTTGAAATGTATAAAGGGCTAACAAATGGAAATAAGTTCTTTTGCACACATATTGTTACTAGTCCAGCACAACTTCAGAGAATCCTTAAATGGGAAATCAACTTTTGTGAATATGATGAAAATTTTTTTTAAATTAAATGTGTACGAGAAAGTCCTTAACAAATTGCTAAAATATCCATCCACACTCAGTTAAGTAAATCACATAAACCACCCCAAATTCAACAATAAACATATTCTCGTCCAAAAGCAATAAAACAGTGACAAAAATCATAACTCAAGTGGGGCAGAGGTGATAAACATGCAGCCAAGTGAACACTAAGTTTGTCTAATTTTGTAGTGGCTTCTTATGTATAGCGTTAGAAGAAGAACATTCTAGCATTATCAATTCAAGAATACTCTGTTACTGTGTTGTTTTTTTTTAGTTCTATTTATCGAATAGGTTCAGAATATGGCATACATGTCAGACTCGAAATATTGCCCAACTTGGCAACCTTTGGTGATTTATTGCCAAATTTAGCGCTAAAAATGACGCCACCTTGCCAATATGTCTTTAAATTTGTGACCAACCCTATAGGCATAATGTTAAGTAGTGTATAACAACCAAAAACAACATAGAAAAAAAGTTTCAAGAACTTGGTAATTTTGAGTAATAATTAAAGGATTAAAAGCCAAATTCAGTGAGATTATAATAAATATTTTTAGTTATTTTTATTCACGAAAAAAAAAAAAAAAAAAACTATTTATAAAATTTGAAATAATTTTGGTTTAGTTTAGGTTTAAAAGCTTGTGTTGAAAAATCATTATAGTTGAAATAATCTTTTTTTTTTTTTTTCTTTTTACCCCTACATTCTAGGAAAAGTCCATTCATCAAAGAAAACTGAAGAGTGATGATATTGGCAAAAATGATGCCTCCAAAAAAAAGCTAAGAAATTCATCAGTGAACTCGACAGCTAAAACTGAACCTGCCAAAAGCCACGTGAAAGGTATGCTTTTACTTCTGTGAGAAGTATGTGTGACTTTTTACTTACGTAACTCTCAAAAAATGAATCATGTTTTTCTTTACCTCCTTGTTTTATTAAAACTAAACCATGAGAAAAAAAAAATCAAAATTCTCAATGCTTCTTTTAGTTGCAAGAGTCTCCAACTCCCAGCAGCTCGGGGGGCCACATCCGCCACATAGGAAGCTTGCAAACTGGAAAAAACATTTTTAAAATTTGAGAATATATCTTTTTGAGCATTCTAAAGAGAGCTAAGCCCAGAACACGTCAAAAACCACTATTGTTTGCTTAATTTCAATGTTGGTGGGTGGAGGGGTGGGGGAGTGATATTGCTAACTAGACAATTTGAATTTAAATGTTGGTATATTGTTGCCCCACCTTGTCACCAAAAATTTACAATGTGTCATTTGAGTAAAAAGAGTTGGAGACTCCTGGTTTAGTATGTGTATTGCAAAGATAACATTTTCACCACAAATTGCAATCATAAATCTCCTTTAAAAAAAAAAAAAAAAAAAAAAAAAAAAAAAAAAAAAAAAACTTTGACAGCAATTTGATGAAGTGGTATTCATTAAATGTGAAGGTAAAAGTGAGTATTTGCAGAATGAATTTTTGAGATATTTGAAAAAACACCTTTTGGATTCCTTACTAACAATAGAAAATGTTGGAATTTGACCTTTTAAATCAGCGGTTCCCAAACTTTTTTGTTCCATGGACCCCTTGAAGAGTTTTCCAGTTTCTCGTGGACCCCCATCTTAGGGTGTTGTTCCATAGCTAGTCAAACACTGTAATAATAGAAATCAAGCATTCTACAACCGCGAATTAGATGATTAAGTTCCATTATAGATGTTCTAAAACAACCAAATGAAAGGGATGAATCAGAAATTTACCCAACAGTATGAGAGCTCTTTTAATATTGATTTTTTAAACCATCAAAAACTTCTCTAATGCCTGACAATTTTCTAAAAGATTTGTTTTAATAGTTTAACTGCAGAGTAAACAATTTTTAATTTAAATTAACATTACACTTTTATTTATACCTTCATAATAATAGTGGCACAAAACAACAAAACTTAAATCTGCTAATATTCTTACACAGAATAGGTGTACAGGGGAAGAAAAAGGAGCTTGTTTTTAATTAGAAAGGTAAATTTAGTGCATCAAAAACCAAAAAATTTTTTTATTTGGCCTTTCATTTGGAGAAAATAAATTTAAATATCCCCCGGGTATGAGG
>JAXGGA010009451.1:0-51310 GCA_038373865.1 Uloborus plumipes
CTGTCACTGTGAGATGATGATTGCAAAAACTAATTACAGTTCACTTTTCTATAAATTAACATTGCCTTTATAGGATAGATCTGGCATGACTTCCCTGTTGAAAATTAACTGAAAGATAAGAATTTGTTCGTAGTTACAACCACTAGTGCAGCGAGCATCTATGGAAGGGAGGTAGAAAGCCTTTATATGTATATAAAATACATATAATAAATATAACATGTATAAAATACGTATTATAGCTTGATGTAATTAAAATAGTTTTTTTAATTGATTGTTGTCTCATTAACGCGGGTGACACCGCGGGAACAGCTATGTCTTAATGAAGGTTTTTGAAGTAACAACATATATCCATCATAATGTAAAGGATTCAAAAAGACTTTCAGTTCATTGGCGTTCAGGGGAAAGAATGCACGATGCACGTACATGACTCTAACAAATTCAAAACTTTAACAAGAATATCCTATACATGTGCTCTTGATAAATTAAAAGTTTGCCTCCCCGGGTCGATTCGATGTATCGATCGAATACTCATTTTGAGATGTTATCGACCTTACAGAAAGCAGGAGTAAAAAAAATGGCCGACTTATAACTTAACAACCACCAACACGTTTCTAGTGGAAAGGGGGTTGGTAGGGACAAAAAAAATCCCTCCAAAACCCTTCTTGAAATCCGGAAATCGTCCCCCTCCTTTGATTGACGTTATCTCTCTCCATAGGGCGTGACCCACTCGTCAAAGTAGCTCGCGTTATCAGTTTTAGGCGAACTACAGTGCACACCTCTTTACGTTCTCAAAGATCAGTGGCACAGCCTGGGTAAGGGGGATAGGGGTCATACCCCTCTAAATGAAGCAGAAAAATTGTTTGTAGAAACTACATGCAAGGACCTAAAATTGAGTTTTTCGACCATTAATTTTGAAAGTTTTCTGACCCTCCACTCCATGAATAATTTCAGGCTATGTAATGTCAAAGATAGCCTAAAATTCGCCAGTAGCAAATAAATTTCCAAAAAGTTTTTGAGGGTCGGTCCCCACTTTAATAATGCAACAGTCTAAAATAGCCTAAAATTGTGTATTTATGAATTCCATTTGAAAAATTGTTGAAGGAAGAGGCCCGAATCCTCCCTTCCTTTCTCGCCTAACTTATATAGCCAAAACTCCTTTCCCTAACATAAATACACATATCTTACAATTTAGTTTTTAGACATTTCTGTTAAAGCCTCTCTCGAAACCTTCATTCTCAAACATAGCCTAATGATTTTTAAAAAATGACTACGAGGGGTAATCTTGAACTACCAGCCTCCTCTTTCAACAAACGTGACCAAACCGAGTTTAAAACGGCGCTTTTAGGAGGATAGTTTCTAAAAAATTCTAGAAGAAAGCCACCTGACTTGACTGACGTTTTGTGTCGTTAGAGCATCCCGCTAACAGCACCAGAGTACAAGGAGAAAAAAATTCCGTAGAAAACTCCGCAGCCTTTACCATTCCCTCAACATCAACCAAAATAGTTTAAATTCAGTTTTTTAAGACTTCAATTTCAGAGAACGCCGGAAAGAGCTCTGACGCCCTAAAATGACTAAAATTAACTTATTGTTTGAATATTTTGCAGTGAAATTTGAAAAAAAAAAATAAAAAATTGTGAGAGCTTTTTTTCTCTTGTTACTCAAAAAGAATGTTTCTGAATTGAACTTATCTTGAAATTTATAATCTTAACTTAGTTAATTTTTTTTCCTCCAATTCAAACTTGCAAGTATTTGTCCCACCTGAGAAAATCAAAGGTCCGGCTTTGTTATTGCCCATTTTCAGTTAAGTGCAAAATCCGTATATAATTAATAAGCGATGCGTATTGCATAGTTGCAAGTAGATAAGAATAAACGGTTTGGGATTGGACTGTTTGGGGGAACTATTTGAACGCAGCCTATTTTTCAAAATATATGGGTTTTCAAATAAAAATGTTGAAAACAACATTTTTTTTCAAACCGTTTTGTTCGTAATTACGTTCAAAATAGGTCACTCATTTAATGGAACCACTCTATGCACTTGATTCATTCTTTGAAGCAAAAAAATGGTTTTTGGAGCAAAAAAAAATGCCCGCTTTTTTGAAAGCTTTTTTTTACAAAGAATAAAAATCTTTTGAAGCGTAAGTTTTTTTACTCTTTATTTTAAACTCTCTGTTTGAACAAAATTAGAGTTAAATCTGTCAAAAAAAAACTCCTTTACCTCCACCCCCTCTTCCAGTTTCACGCCCGTACGCAAGGGGGGCGTTGAAAACATTTTCAGCTCTAAAGGGGGCGGTAGCTGTAAAAAGGTTGAGAACCACTGGTTTAATTGAAAGTGAATCACATTTCGTTCGGTAAAAAGTATTTTAATACCTTTTGTGATCAACATTTAATTCAGAAAAAAGTATTTGTAATCCCTATTGAACAATCTAATATGACAATATTCTTTTTTTCTTGAGACGAGAAATCTTAGCATTTGACTATAGCAACTGAACGATTTATTTAATCTCTAAAGAACCACTGCTGAATATATATGCTCCCTCAGTTGAAGTCAATTTTGTACATTTTAGATTGCAAATAAGTAATGTAATAAAAATTTTTCATGTTATTGAGACACCAGAATCTTAAAGCAAAAAAAAAAAAAAGTCTAAAACAAATGCTGTTTGGAAAAAAAAAAAAAACGTAAAATTTTTTGTTCTACTTCGATAGTTTATGGTCCTCAAAGGATTGACCAACAGTTGGAAATTAGTTTGACAACGATTTGGCAGTAGAAAGCAGTTTATGATGCATGTTGTTTGAAAAACGCATGGAAACTTCAAAAGAATTTACATTTTTGAAAGGGATTGCTTTTCTCACTCTGCATGAAGATAATTAAACTATCCATAATATTTAATTGTTTTCATAAAAAGTCCAATTTCTGAATGGAGTGATTTCAAAAAATAATAACAAGTTCCATCGAAAAATTCTTTACATTAAACTTTCAACCCACTTAAATGAGCTGTCAATTAATAAAGTATTTTTGTTGCTTTCAAAAGTAAATGAAACTAATATTAAATAAACTGAAATACTTAGTCGTATTTTTCTTTTTTCTAAAGAGATTCAATCCCCTTCAAAACTAAAGTAACAAATTACACCAAAATAATTACTCGCGAGCAAAAGTGGTGTTTATAAAAATATTTACAACTTGCTAACATCGATGCAATCTAATTTTTCTTAAAGCAAAGAACGAGATGACGTTCCTAATTATCACATTTAATCTTGCTTTCCTTGGAGCAGAGGAATGCACTCCCACAGATGAGGTGAAAAGGCGGATCGCAGATAAGAGCAAATAAGATCCCACGATTTCATTACTCGAGTTCCACAACTTGTTCTTTTCTTACACGTTTATGAATGCACCAACTTCTCATTATATAGCTTATTCGGATAGATCGCTCTTTTCCACTGTCTCCCAAGGAATGAAAAATAAATAAAACTTAGTTCAAAATTTGAGAAACCAGAAGTAATAATGTACACTGAAAAAATGAATGTTGTTTTTATAGCATAAAACAGCTAATTTTATAGTAATAAACTAAAAATTACTAACTTTACAGTAAAAAACTAAAATTTCAACTTTCACAATACTAAACTCTAAAATTGCAAATTTTACAGTAATAAAGTAAAATTGCTAATTTAACAGTTTATTACCTTCAGGGGTGCCCACAGGGGGGGATTATGGCGCAACTTGCGGCATCAAATTTTTTTTTTGGGGGGGGGGGATTTTTTAAAACTAATTTAATTATTTATTTAAATTATTTATTAATTTATTTTTTTTCAATTTAAATCATTTCTTTATTATTATTTATTTATTCATTCATTTTTTTCTATTTATTTTGTATGCGTATGTGCGAGCTTAAAATGCCTGGAAGGGAAAAAAAGTGAATCTATTGTTCTATAGTTCGAACCTTAAAAAAAATAATATATTAAAAAAATAATAGTTATAATTTTAAAAAATAAATAAATAATATTAAAAAAATAAATAAATTGTATTAAAAAAAATAAAAAAGAGGGGTAAAAATAAAAATCACAACAGGGTTGTGAAATTTTTTTTTGGGTGGGGGGGATTGGAATTTGCGTCATTGAGCTTGGGGGGGGGGCACCCCTGATTACCTTACTTTTTAGTTTTAAACTGGAACCTCTGCTGCTAGTACTATACTGTTGATTTTACAGTATAATATTGCTAAATTTTACGGCAATAAACTGTAAAATTGCTAAATTTACAGTAAGAAACTAAAATTGCTAGTTTTATAGTTTATTACTGTGCATTTTACAGTTTTAAATTGGAACCTCGGCTGCCAGTATTATACTGTAAAAACAACAGTTCATTTTTAGCAGTGTAGTATTATTTCTCAGGAAAAGTTGTTTCTTCTTTTTTAAACAAAGAACGAAACTGGTATGTTTTTTGTTCACGTCAATTCGCTGCAGTTAAGATCAGGGTTGCGGAGTCGGAGTCGAAGAGTCAGAGTCGGACGGATTTTGGACCAAAGGAGTCGGAGTCGAAGTCGCTGAAAAACATGCCGACTCCAACCACCCCCGATTTGGATGAAATTTTATGGAGGTGAAAACATATCTTTGAAACTAACATATACAAATTTTCAGCTTCCAATATCCAAATCCTAAGCATCTAGGATCATTAAAAAGGGCTTCAAAATGGCAGGTCTGCTTTGTGAAACGAATTGCTATGTTTGGGCTTATGCAAGTGAATAAAAAATATTTGCGGCAAAAATGCAATCTGTTAAAATAAAGGTTGGCCATTTAACACGAAAAGGATTCGTTAAAGGATTCGTTTTGTACCAAGGATTCGTTTTGTACTGAGTCAAATGACAAGAGCGGCACTTGTCTTTTGCTCTGGAGAAAATGGACTTTTTGGGAGGTCATAGTGATCTCCGAGAATTGAGGTAAATGTGGTGAAATTACCTACGAGAATTCGAGAAAATTTAACTTTTGAGAGGTTACAGTGACCTCTCATGACCTCCAATTAGGATACTAGTTTACCCCTGCTTGCTACTCCCCCCCCCCCTTAAATTGAGTCCTGGGTACAACCATGAATAAAAATGAAAATTTTAAAAATGGACTTAATATTTCAACCTTTGTTTAGGGTTTTTCTCTTCACATTTGGGAAAAAAAAATAAATAATAAAAAAAAAAGCAGGAGTCGGCAGTCGGAAGTTTTAAAATGCGGGAGTCGGAGTCGACCATTTTTCCTCCGACTCCGCAGCGTGGTTAAGACTCAACTTCGAATTTTTATTCCAACAAAAGACAGCAGAAATATATTGAATTCATTTATTATTAACTTTGAAGAACAATTTTTAAACTCGTGGTCTTCTGTTTGATTTAAGAAAATCACCTCAAGACGATTTTTTATGCAGATATGCAACATTTCGTTCAATTAATTAAAATTTCATCATTAAACATTATTTATAATTTTTGTTAAGCAAAATGCATCGTTACTTTTCATGAGCTTGGTTAAAAAAAAGTCGGTAATGCTGAAATTTGGAATTAAATGGTGTATTAAAGGGTTGCAAAAAAAAAATGTTTTTAACCCAGCCCACTTGTGTATCACGGTTTTTTTTTTCTTGGTTTTTTGATGAAAAACCAGTTTCTCTGGGGTTTTTTCCAAGAATCATTTTATTTTCAATCTCTATTTAAACATTGTACCAAACTATTGTTTTGTTTTACATTTCATAGAGAACTAATATATCTGGTCAAACTCAAATATATTGTAAAAAATGTCCAAATTAAAGAAAAAATAAATGGATTGGAGAAGAGTTTAAAATCAATATGGAATATAATCAAATTCATTTTTTTCTTTTCTAAATCAAGGTCAAAAATAAAAAAACATTTACCCCAATTCAGAAACAAATTGTGTTTGTAAAATTTAGAAGAAAATTGCTCTTGTAATCCGGAAATATTTCATGCAATTATTGTACTCCAAAATTTTCACTTGGCAACCTCGCATTAAGCTGCTGGCATGAAGTACGAAAGTAGTACGAAAGTAGAAAGACCCCTTAGACCTCCTTGGTAGCTGCTTAAGAGAGATTCCCGGTTTTAGTTTATCAAAGCATTTTCCCCACAAATGAAAAAAAAAAAAGAAATTAATTGAAATAATTAAGGCTTACTTTGGTTTCTTATTGAAAAAAAATCTATATGCTGTTTTAATTTTTAATATTTGACAAAAATTGTCCAGGAAGGACGATGACCATTTTTGTGTGTGTGTGTGAACCTGGTATTAATCAAAATAGTTATAATTCGGTTCTTTCTAAAACGAACATCTCCAATATATAGCAAATTCTAAAAAACCCCACTTAACTGAGACAGTGGGCTTTTCAAGTGGGGCTGTTGACAAAAATTCGGGTAAATTTTTCAGGCTGCGCCTGGTTTGGCGAACGCTTATAATACATCAGGTAAATCAGTAGGATGGTAAAGCTAAAATAATGGCAAATCAGTAGGGTTCAGAGAAAAAGGATTTTTTTTTTTCTATTTTCAAAAGCGACAACAAGAATAAATCAAGGTAGAGCCCCCTTAGCCCCCCCCCCCCTCTCGCTACACATATCAGCCCAGGCTTTTGGTGGTGATACATGCAACCACCTTTCCCATATCCTGAGCTAAAGCATACCATTAAAGGCTTGAATAACAATAATAAACAGGTAAGGAGTTAAGTTAAAAAATATATTTTATGCATAACATATCATGCCAAGTAGGATTCTGGGTGTTGAGAAAAAAAATAAAAGTACATTCCACAAAAACTGATCCTGGCAAAATAAAATATTTTTTTCACATTAATTAAAAACAAATCTTTCTTCTACACTAAAAGGTGTCAGTACATTTTAATTTTATCATCAAGAAAAACCAACATTTTGTCCAGAGAGACCAAGTACTAAAAAAATTAAAATCAGCCGTTCTAGTTCACAGGGGTGCCCATCCCTCCGCAGGCGATGGCACCCCCTCAACTGTTACAAAGCACCTCCCTCAAAATATATAAAAACTCTATAAAATGAACACTAAATTCAATGGCACAGTTTCAGCCATTATTTTTGATTGAGTAACGGGAGAGCATTTGAATAGGTCAAAGTGGTTAAAAGGGAAGGAAAACTCTGAAGAAAACCTTGATATTTTATAAATTCTTATAGTCGTATGCGACATGTCTTATAGCCTTATAAAAAGATGAAAAAGGGAAACTACTCGCAATGTAGGTACAAACAATTTTATTATGAAACTGTTTCTGTAATTTTACTATGAAAAAATTTCTACAACACATGAAGACATTTCATTTCACTCAGGGTCCTCCATACCTACCAGAACATGTGATTTAACCCAATGAATTGGTCATTGAAGAGTGCTCTGTTTCTTTAATCCATAACAGAAGCCAAGCAAACTCATGGTCCCCCAGAGGTACTGATTCACTTGAAGGAATTTGCGACCACGACCCATATTTAGCGTGCCCCAGACACCATTAGTGAAAACGGCGAATCTTTAAGCGGCTTGAATCAAACTCGGGACCCTTTGTTTACGAGTCCCGCGCCTTGCCGATCGGACCACCACGGCTTTGATAGTAGACTGTTAATTATTAAACTCCTTTTTCTATTTCAAAGTCTGCATACAATGTAGAAATAGATCCCACACATGATGATTTGTCACCTGAGAAAAAGGGCCCCCTTGTGGTAACCCAGTGCTAGATTTTCATATTTTTTCATGCGAGAAAAAATCTAAAAAATGTCTTCCTTTTCCTTAAAGTGTTTATTTTGTTTCAACAAAAACAAACAGAAAAGTATGTTAGCTTTGACAGCTGAGCAAAAGGGCCCCAGCTTGTCCCCCTCCCCTCCCAGATCTGGCACAATCTAATTAAAGCAAGATAGTTTTAACGATAATAAGACACTGGCTACCAAATAAAAACTTGAATTTTCAAGTCCACCATTCCCATTTGATACTTCCAGATGGGGGGAGGACAAATCTGGCAATTTTTTTACTAACAAATGAGTTTTACAGCATACAAGTGCTGAATACTCTTCAACAGGTGTTTAAGATGTGAACAATCAGACTTGTAAAAACAGTTAGGATCTTTTTCAGTGAAACATTTTCTGAAATTTTGTAGGGTAAAATACTGAAAATTATAGGATATTTAGAACAAAGTTCAAAACATTAGGAAAATTAGGGCAACTTCCTACCCTCAAACTAGTGGTGTACTGAGTACTTGGTAAATACTCGGTATTTGGCCCAAATTTTATCTGGTATTCGGCCAATGCCAAATAGTTATAAAACTTGAATATTTTTCAAGATAGCAAAATTTTCGAGAAATTTACAATTGCTTTACTCACAAAACACAAAGTGTGAGCAAAAAAAAAAAAGAGAGAGAGAAAATCTCCACTTTACACATTTGCGCTATCTTTTCCATATCACACATTAATGTGTTCAATTTACCTTTGGCCAAGAGCAATTCAATGCGCTCCCTAAGATAAATCAATATTCATAGACTGCAAATAAGAAACCTTTAAATCATATTCCAATTTATTTTGATTCATAACTTTGATTACAAACTTTTTAAACTATCATTTTGCAGATTCAAGTTCTTGGTATAGTAATAACAATACATAGGAGAAAAATTAAGTCACTTTTATAATCGTAAGAAAAGGTTGTGACGATTTTGGGTCAAGCAATATTTGGCGAAAAAATAAAAACTGCTATGAAAATATTTTATTAATCAAAGTCATTGAATTTTTAACAGCGATACAACAAGTGTCATACCGTGTACTCGGTATGCTTCTACTTGAAACTATATAACTACAAAAAATCCGTCATAATACATTTTCAAATGATTTTTTAAAAATGCATTACCCTAATATATACATTGCACTAAAACTGTCTTTCGGATTTTTAAATCAAAACTAAATACTTTGCACAGCTTTTCTAAGAAATAAATAGGTTTATAAGTGCACATCCTCCATCGAATTTTCTTGAAACAAATAAGAACATTTTCAAAATCCTTCAATCCATATTTTATAAACATTTTCTCCATCTTCCAACCAATAATTCGTAGGAAACATATTCTTTAAACATCTTTGAAGATAATAATCTTTCAAACACTAGTAAAAATGTCAGTGCTAATATTTTTGTACTTCATACCAAATAAGTATTTCTAAGTTACGTTTCAAATGAAACATACAGGCGCATCATTTCGAATTTTTCCAAGAAGGCAAAGGGTAAATTGTATAATAAACAACGAAACCACGCCCACTGTTATGTAAATACCTGAATTTTTTAAAGTCATGCCAATTATCCCATCTTGACCCCCTCTCCCCCAGATGACAAGATTGAAAGCATATAAAAATGCATATTGACTAATACGAATAAGCGGAAACATGTTTGAACAAACGATGATCGCTCAAAGAAAATATCTTTTTCAATGAACAAATGACAAAAGTTGGAAATGAATTCAAACAAAGAAAGACGGTTTTCAAGGAATAGAAATTATACAAAACCACTTACTGTTATAAAAATGGGATCTGCGTAAAGTTCCAGCTCTTCTTAGCCGAGGCCGTCCGCTCATGTTTTCAAGAACAGCAGCCCGAAACTAAACACAACACTGATTTTTTTGGCAGGGCTCGGCTGAGATAAGCATAAAATTTCGATTTAAAGAACACCCATATTGAGAGAAACTTCGAAATGCAATCCAATCGGTAGAAACACTAGCCGGAACGCAAAACGCATCGACGGCTGAAAACTCGTTCTGATCGAATCCAGTTTTAAAACTTTCAGGTGTCGGCTTTTATTCCAAGACCGCACGTGATTGGATTCAGTACTCTGTTCAATTAAAGGTTTAACATTGAAAAAAGATCACCGAAATCCACAGCGAGTCATTACTTGTCTGCACAGGCAAAACGTGAAACACAACACTCGATTGACGAACTTTTTTAAAAATCCAGACGCTCAAAAGTACACAAACGCCAGAGAGTGACCAAACTTTTTTTGGATTTACCTCGCCCGCCAGCGCTGCTATGTTTCTCTCAATGCACACAGGTGCCACTTGGCGAGAAACATCCGGAACTCGCCAAAAGAGAGCGAAAGCATTTTCCCGCGAAGTGTTAGGGAAGTGAGGAAACCAGTTTTAATGTTAGTAATTTAATTAAAAACGGAACAGCGAGATAATTCAGATATTACTAATGAATATGAATACTATTACAAAATAAAATGGGGGAAAAAATGGGAGTGCATATTAGCATTAAAATGCACCTGCATTTCATTGCTGAAATATAGTGTTTTTATTATTAACAACCAGATTTATAACCCGATTCATCAAAATTTTTAGAATTTCATATTATTATGAGATGTGACACAAAAATACGCAGCGAAAACATATGCAGACATTATTGAAAAAATATTGGATGGGTTCAAAAAAAAAAAATAAAAAGGTAAAGAGCCCGAGTTCTCCCTCTCTCTCTTTTTATTATTATTATTATTTTATTTTTTATTTATTTATACTATTTATTTTTGTGGAAGTCTTTTATTTCACTCTTGTCTTTTTGGAAGTATTTTATTTCACTCTTTTTTTACCTTACTACCATTATTACAATGAATTGGAAGAGCAAACTATTGTTTGGATAGGGAACCCACATATAAATTGATGCCACCAGATGTTACCTTTCATTTCAGTAGATTAACGCTCAGGGCCTTTATTTTTATTAATTTTTATTTTTTATTTTATTGAATTATTTTTGATATTTATTTATTTTTTTTCTTGCCTATAGTTCCGAGAAAATAAAAATGATAGCTTTTTAAACTATAAAGACGAACCTTTCAATGTCTTACTTGGTTTACTCTTTTTTTTAAATATGAATATTATTATTATTATTATCATTATTTGAACAAAGGTTTACTTTTATTAAAACGAAGGGAATGAAAGAACACATTATTCAATTATGAAAGTATTCAATTTTATTCATTTTTATTCATCACTAGTGGTTATTTTAATATGAAGAAATTTAAATGTAAGAGTTTTTTTTTTTTTTTTTTTTTTTGCTATTAGAAGCGTTTACAGTTGTTTTAAGGAACTCCATCGCTTGCAGTTATTTATAGACTAAAATTAATGCAAAAACATCGAAAAAATACAAATATCTTCGCCCATTTTACAATCCCAAAAATAGAATTCAAACGATTTTGAACTTTTTTTTTTTAATTTAAAAATACCTTTATGATAAATCTCCAAGTATAAAAGTACAACGACTTACGAAATTGGTGAAAATCTGATGGAAGATGTAGTCCTGCATAAGTGTACACACTTCCATTTACATAATGTAGCGAACGCATGCAATATGACACTAAAATAAATAAATAAATAAAAATATTATTCTCTACTTTATAGTACTGCAAAAAAGCTTAATAAATAAGTAATTTGTGTGTTTAAAAATTTTAAAAATGAAGAGCTCAAAATTCAATTTTCTTGTAGAGCACTTACAGAACAAAAATACAGTATCACAGCACTGAAAAACTCTCGTATTTATTTATTGTAAAAGAAGAACGAGTTCATCGTTATTGTTATAGAAAATAAACAAATCTGGAAAAATAAATATAAATTTGAAAATAAGTATACGATAATTTTGTTTTAAAACTAAATCCGAAATGATACCCAATACTTTTCTCAAAGGATCAAAAACAAGCCAACATATTCCGGTGTAATGTTAAAACACTTGTGCTCAACCTATGGCCCACGGGTCATATGGGACACACGAAACTGATTCATGTAATCCAATACTCCCCAAAAACAACAGTGTTGTAAAAAAATCCCCCGCCAAGAAAACCTTAAATACTCAGCCTTAAAAAGTTATGATATCGAGTTTTCCCGCCAAGTTTGTGCCAAACTACAACTAACCTGTACAGAAAATAACAACGTTACAATGCACAAATGAGCAGGGATACTGCAGACACGTGTTTCGGCGTTACAAGGAACGCCTTTATCAATGCAAAAAAGTTGTGAGCTTATGGATGCACAGACATCCGACAAAAGTCTGTGCATCCATAAGCTCACAACTTTTTTGCATTGATAAAGGCGTTCCTTGTAACGCCGAAACACGTGTCTGCAGTATCCCTGCTCATTTGTGCATTGTAACGTTGTTATTTTCTGTACATCTTTAGCACAAAGGTATTTGTAAACTTTACTTTACAACTAACCTGTATGTGTAGTTCTTTTAAATTGTTTTCAGTCCTGCCAGGCGGGAAGCTTTGTCTTGTGAGGTGGTTGCTTAATGAGTAAAAACTTCCCGCCTGGCAGGACTGAAAACAATTTAAAAGAACTATACATACAGGTTAGTTGTAGTTTGGCACAAACTTGGCGGGAAAACTCGATATCATAACTTTTTAAGGCTGAGTATTTAAGGTTTTCTTGGCGGGGGATTTTTTTACAACACTGTTGTTTTTGGGGAGATATCACATGTTTTTGCATTAATATTATTTCTTTGCCTGTTTTTTTTTTCTCTTCAAAATTTACTTTGCATGTTTTTTTTTTCCCTTCAACATTTTTGTTGGCGGTCCGACATCTGTGGTTTTCTTGGCGGCATGCATTTGGTGCAAAAGTTCAAGGATCTTCTTTAGTCTAGGATAAATTTGAAATCAATCACAATGTACCACCCGAACCGACGCAAAACAAAGCTAGTTGCTAACAATACTACGATTAAATTAAAAGTTTAAAAAAATAATTTTATTCTTTGAACAGCATCGATTCTACATTTAAACATAAGTTTTGAAGTCCGCGCAAAAAAGCTAAATAGAATCATTCGAAACTATAAATATAAATTTAAATGAATCCAGGTTTTTTATTCGCATTCGCATTCATTTAAAAATACATATTTATATAATGGTACAAATATTCAGCTCTCAATTTTAAATGATTTCTCTGAATATGTTGGCAAAATATAGTAAACATCATTTTACCTATAGTTTTTGCGCCGACTTCAAAACTTATGTTTAAATGTAGTATCGATGCTGTTCAAAGAATAAAATTATTTTTTACTTTTTAGAGCATTTGCTGAGTGAAGTTCCGAAGTCGGTTCAATTTTTTTTTTTTCAAAAATATTTTTATTTTGTTCTTTTTAGTGTAAATGTACGTATGAAATAAGGTAATGTTGCCATTGCAAAACTTCACCTAATTTTCTTAAGTAAATGCTTCATAAACTAAACTATGTAAGAAAAAAAAAAGAAAGAAAGTATCAACGCGTTTAAAATTTTAAACGATTGACACTAAAAATAATCCTTGTTATTCTCTGGTAGTTTAATTAAAGGCTAAATATTAACGGCTTTTCAACTAATTTATATTTCAAAACAACACTAGATTCTCGCAGTTCATAAAATTTCACGATGTATTACATACGTGGCCCGCTAATGAGTTTCATGTTTGCTTCAGTTAAGCCTGCATTCAAAATTTTCATGATCATTATAACTGTTTCATATCAATCACGCTCTGTAACAATGGATTTCATATTTAATCATTTAGGACAAATCGCGTTAAATTTGAGCAAAAATTTGGAGATTTTCCTCATTTTCTTCAGAATTCCGTTATCAAATCTTATGTAAATTAAGACTAATAAAACCTGAAATATTACAAATCAATTAGTACCTGGTACGATTTTCAGTTCGCTGGAGTTCAGGAGAAAAAAGCAGGACGTAGAAAGATACTCGGTTTAAAATTTTCAAAAAGACCATAGAAATGAATTTCATTATGCAATCCAGAGAAGCCTGGCGTTCAAAATGGTCATTATTACGATTACTGTGATCCCAATTTCTTTTTCGAAAGATTTCTGCAGGTTCCCGTTATCGAACCCGGACCGCGAGAGGATGGGACCAATCGGAAAGAAAGACCTTTCTAACAAAAAAAGAATTTTTGAAATCGGTCCAGGCATCTTCGAGTAATCGTATAACATACAAAAAAAAAAAAAAAAATTCTCCGACGAATTGTATAACCTCCTCCTTTGTTGAAGTCGGTTAAAAACCCCAACCCTTACTGCCGATCTCATATTAAAATGAACTAAATTGAAGATCCCTTTTAAAAGCCTTATGCAATAAAATCAATTACAAATATTTTATGTGTTAACAAATAGAAACTGGCAACAGATGAAATTATAAATCATTGAGTTTTCTTTCCTCGTGGCCCAACAATGAAAACATAAATGCTCAGATGTTGAACAAAGCTAGTAGATAGAAATCGGACCAATTTTAAGCATTAATAACTCCGGGGTGCGGTGACCCCGGGGGGTAAATTTTGGGAAAATGTCCTCAATGTCTCATCGAGAATATTCATACCAAAAATCAACACTAAAAACCCCCGGGGAGAAAAGATACGGAAAATAAAAACGAGGGGGGAGGGGGTGGGGGTCGAAAAACCCCCTATGCCGAGCTTTGGGACAAAATAAATGTGGGTGCAAAAGCAGAGCTCAATCCGAGTTACCGTTTAGTCTGGACCCCTGTCAAACAATTTTTAAAAAGTGCGAAAAATAGCGATTTTATAACATATATCACCCCTCCCCCTGAGGGTCCTGGATGTTTTGCTTTAGTATGTGCCGTCAGAGGCCGCTGGAGATTGAGTATACCAAAAATGAACTCTAAGGATCTTTATGGGGCTGAGATACAGAGGGGTGAAAACCCCGGTTTGGTTACTCGCGTAAACAGTTCTTAGTCGCTCTTTTACATTTTTATTGGCGACGGAAATTTCTTGGCGGCTTGTATTTGGTTTTCTTGGCGGGGCGGGACGCTCCCGCGTCCCGTGATTTTTTAAAAAGTGAGAGGCGACTTCATAATATGTTCTTAGTTCTTAGCCAATAGTACACTATTTGCCACCAGCGAGACAAATGTGGCCCGCGAAACTGATCAATGTATAGCTCATTGTTATCTTCATTCGGTTTTAAAAATGACTGCTATGAATTTGAAGCCAAATAGTCAAAAATTGGCTTTGAAAAAACAGATGGAAACTCCGTATTAATGCAATGAACATGTAAGAATGCTAACAACTCTTTTGAGCCGGCCACCTTGTCTCAGAAAATTCTAACTTGGATCAAGGCTTAAACGCTATCCAGTGAAGCCTTGCTTGGATGCATTGTCAAAAATGAATGTTGTTTTTACAGTATTTGTACAGCTAATTTTATAGTAACAAACTGTAAAAATTGCCAATTTTACCGTAATAAACTGTAAAAATGCTGCTTTACAGTAATTAACTGTAAAACTGCTAATTTTACAGTTTATTACTATGCATTTTACAGTTTTAAACTGTAAAATCTGCTCCCAGTATTATACAATTGTTTTTACAGTATAATACAGCTAATTTTGTTGTAACAAACTGTAAAATTGCTGCTTTACAGTAATTAACTGTAAAACTGCTAATTTTACAGTTTATTACTATGCATTTTACAGTTTTAAACTGGAAAATCTGCTGCCAGTATTATACAGTTGTTTTTACAAGTATAATACAGCTGATTTTGTAGTAAAAAACTGTAAAATTGCTGCGTTACAGTAAGAAACTTAAAATTGTTAGTTTTACAGTTTATTACTGTGAATTTTATAGTTTTAAACTGGAACATCTGCTGCCAGTATCATACTGTAAAAACAAAGGTTTATTTTTTGCAGTGTGGGGAGGTCCCGGCTCGGGTATGGATGTGCTTTCTATCTCTCTTGTCCTTTCCTTGTGTGGCAGTTGGAAAAGGGAAGCAGCGCACCCCATATTGGCATTCTGGCTCGCATAAGTCAACAACAAATCTTTTGTAATTTCTTTTCATTTCTCGTGTTTTTTACGTTCTAGAAAAATGTGTTAAAAAATTTAAATTTTATAAATTTTCTTGCCCGCAAGATTTATTTGTGGTGCGACATTCGGGGGGAGTGGGGGGGAGAGGGGGTGCTTGAGCACCACCGATTTGAAATACCAACGAACTAAAATTTTTGTGAAGGGGAGAATTATCAATTTGCCGAATGAAGTTCCAATTTACCGAACGTTAAATTTTAAGCATACACACATGTACAATTGTACATGCATTTAGTGAGAAAAAACATGAGG
The DNA here is from genome assembly GCA_038373865.1 of Uloborus plumipes. Lineage (NCBI taxonomy): Eukaryota > Metazoa > Arthropoda > Arachnida > Araneae > Uloboridae > Uloborus > Uloborus plumipes. The sequence goes on from JAXGGA010009451.1 coordinate 16,057, forward strand.
CATCTTTTAAAAAACAATTCTAAAAATTAAAAGAAAAAATAATCTCAATGTTGCAATATTGTCTTCAAATTGCCAAATCGTCAGCAAAATGTGCCGAATACGGAAATTATTGGGAGGTCACAGTGACCTCCTGTGACCTCTTTTCGGGGCGCTCCTGATTTGAAACATTGGTTCAGAAATATTTATTGACATGCGGAATGGGGGGTTAAAAGTTTAAAAACGGCTGTAACTTAGCTGTCAACTCCACCTATATAACATTCGAATTGCGACGTAAATTCTTGCAGAACAGACGGAGAAAATATTCTCATCCCTTTTGAAACACATCTACGCATATTTTGTATTATCGACGGTGATGATAACACACTGTCATAAAATTAAATTATTACATTCTGATGATTACATTTCCGTAACAGAGTCTAGAAGGACAAAAACATAACATAACATAATTATGAAGTATCGAGTCTTCAAAATTAATTTACACGGAAATGAACGGAAATATTAATTTTAATGAGTAAAAGACATCATTTCACCTAAAACTTCCTGATTTGCATAAGATAAATCAGTTTAAATTTTAATTTGGATGTGAGTTTTAATTAAAATTAAAACTCAAAATACTAAAGTGCAGGAAACTTTTCAAACAATTCATATTTTTTCTGACAGAATTTGTATTAAAAAAAAAAAATGAAACTAAAAGCAAAAGAAATAATAAAAATTTCAATCAACTTTTTCTCCACAAAGAAAAAGAAATAAATTCGCTCTGTTTCGGAGAAATACTCATTTACTAATAGAAGTAACGGATCTATTAAAGTTTCTAGAATAAACCTTTAATACGCAGCTAAAGAGCATAATTTTCTTCCTCGTTTTGGCAAATATGTCAGCCATGATTAATGACGAAAGAAGTAAACTTCAAACACAGTAATTAAATATTTTTTTGAGAAATAACTCGGGCGGTTTTCTTAACAGCATTCATTCATTATAGAATTTATAAACTGACATAATTAATCACCATTTTTTTCCTCTAAGTTTTTTTAAGGTAATAATACCGATGCAGGCTTTTAATACCACAAAGGAATGAAGTGATCATGCACAGCATTTGATTTGATTTTTTTTTTTTTTTATTTGAAGAGTATTTGCGTAATCAACTTTTACTTATTTTGTGTTAAAAAAGCAAACCTTAAAACGTAACAAAAAAAAAAAAAAAGCCTAATCTAGGAGTAACAGCAGGTGCCTTATATATTGTAACGAGTCCGTAGCACCTTCAACTTTCTTCAAATGAGCATTCCAATCTTGAGGAAGTAACTATAAATTTATTTACAAGTATTTACACTATTTACAATAAGAGCAGAAAACGATTGCTAAACATCAGCAATTAGGCAGCAAACACTACACTGTACTCTCAACAGTAATTCAGCACCACGTATCTAACGTGAACAGTAATTAAGCAATTACAAAAGCAAAACAAACATTCGCCCAAGCGAATAGCGAATAAAACGAGTCACCAGAATCAAATCTGAAAAACAACTGACTTGTGTTCAAGGCCAGCTATTTATACACGGAAAGAAATGTCCACAATATTCGAGAAAAACCTGGAATATTTTGTTTCATTCCTAACATTACGTAATCCATTCACAAATTCTAGCGATAAGAAAAAAACCACGCGAAAATGTCTTCACGCTTATTAAAGTTAGGGCAAGTGTAAAAACTACAAAGTGTTACAGGGCCGGTATACTAGTGATAAAGGTGATATCTTCAGATACTTTTGCAACATGACGTCAGATAAAACCAAAACTAATGAAAATGATGCAAGGCAGGAAAAACAACAACTATTTACAAGATTTGTAACATTGCCCCCTTCCCAAGGACTGCACGTCCCGGGCAGTACAATCCCCAGAAAGGAAGCAAGGGAAAACTTACAGATACACACATTACATGATGACCAATCATAAACATGATAAACAATAACAATGAGAACATGAAAGAAATAATAACATTGATAAAGTAATATTACAAACAATTAAAGGCAAAAGTTATTTACAAAATTTACAAACAAATTACCATGGTAGCTTTAGATTTATTTTACGAACTATGGCCATAGTATGGGGCTAGCCGATCATAATGTACAACCCTAGGTTTTGAATGTGATGACTTCTGGATCCTCACTACGACGTCGTTCAGCCGGTGAAGGACTGTGTAGGGTTCATCCCAATGCGACTGCAATTTGGGTGACAGACCTTTACGTCGGATGGGATTCCATAGCCACACCTTGTCACCTTCTTGAAAATCATGGCCAGTGGACCTTGTGTCGTATCGGGTCTTCATTTTCTCCGTCGCGATGTTGATTCGCTCCCGTGCGAAGTGATGAACGTCCTCCAACCGGGCCTGGAGATCCTGGACGTACTCCTCAGGCGATGAAGGCGCATCTGGAGGGAGACCGAAGACGAGATCACAAGGCAGCCGAAGCTCTCGGCCGAAGAGCATCTGTGATGGGGAATATCCGGTGGTCTCGTGGACAGCACTGCGGTAGGCCAGCAGGAACAGAGGAAGTTTCTTGTCCCAATCCTGTTGATTTTTGGAGACCATAAGCGAGAGATTATTAAGGATTGTCCTGTTGAATCTCTCCACCATGCCGTCCGATTGTGGGTGTAGTGGTGTCGTTCGAGTTTTCTCAATTTTGAGGATATCACATAGGCCCTTAAACACAGCAGAGATGAAGTTTCTTCCCTGATCGGAATGGATCTGCAAAGGTGTCCCATATCTCGAGATCCAATGCTGGACTAGAGTCTCTGCTACAGTGGTAACTTCTTGATCCGGAATGGAATATGCTTCGGGCAATTTGGTGAAATAGTCAATGGAAACGAGGATGTATTTGTTCCCACCAGTAGTTTTCGGTAGAGGACCAAGAATGTCGATCCCGATTCGTTCGAAAGGAGCTCCTACGTTGTAAAGATGTAGCTTCCCGCGGCTTCTTCTCTTCGGTCCTTTACGGGCAGCACAGGCGTCACAAGAATGACACCACTTCTCCACGTCATCCTTCGCCTTGCTCCAGAAGAAGCGCTCTCGAACCTTGTGGAGGGTTTTCAGGATACCAAAGTGTCCTCCAGTCGGACTACTGTGCAATTCCTTTAGAACGTCTGGAATTCTTGATCTGGGAAGGAGTAACTGCCATTTAAATGCTTTGCCATCGTCAGATTCCCATTTCCGATACAGGACGCCATTTCGCAACTGGAGAGATTTCCATAGAGTCCAGTATCTTTTCGTTGCAGGACTGTAGAGAGAAACGTCTTGCCAACTAGGTCGCCGACTGTCCTTCTCCATTAACTCTATGATTGGCTTTAGGTCTGGGTCTTCAAGCTGATCTTTTCTAACTTGGTCGTCACTCCATGGATCAGGATCTGAAGATGATGAAGTAGCAGTAACTTGACAGGCAGTAGGGATTGTCATCCCGTACTGTTTCTCAATTCGGGAGCAATAATGGCAGTTCTCGGAACAAGGTCTTCTTGATAATGCGTCAGCATTACCGTGTGACGAACCTTTTCGGTGCTTAATCTCGATGTCATATTCCTGGAGCCGCTGTATCCACCTGGCTACCTGGCCCTCTGGATTCTTGAAATTCAAAAGCCAAGTTAAAGAGGCATGATCAGTCCGGAGCAGGAATTTACGGCCGTAGAGGTAATGATGGAAATGTTCTACAGCTTTAACTATGGCGAGCAATTCCTTTCTCGTGACACAATAATTTCGCTCCGACTTGGATAAGCATTTGCTCCAGTAGGCAATGACATGTTCGTTACCGTCTATTTCTTGAGATAAAACAGCTCCAACGCTCTCGTGGCTCGCATCAGTGTCAAGTATGAAGGATTTTCCAGGCTGAGGATAAGGGAGAATAGGCGTTGATGTTAAAGCCTCCTTCAGCTGTAGAAATGCATCCTCGCATTCTTTGGACCATTCAAATTTTTGTTTGCTCTCCGTCAGCTTATGCAAAGGTCGTGCAATGTTGGAAAAACCCTTCACAAACTTCCTGTAGTACGTGCAGAGCCCCAGGAAACTTCGCAGCTGATGGACATTTTCGGGGCGGCTCCAATTCTTGACTGCTGATACCTTATCTGGATCTGTTCGTACACCCTCAGAAGAGATAATGTGACCAAGGTAGTTCACCTCACGGCGGAACAAATTACATTTGGACGGGCTTAACTTCAGGTTGGCTTCCTTAAGCTTTTGCAGCACCTTCCTAAGATTAGCCAAATGTTCCTCGAAACTGCGTCCTATGATGATGATGTCGTCCAAGTAGACAAGACAGGATTCATAAGAGAGTCCTCGTAACACTGATTCCATAAGACGCTCGAACGTGGCTGGTGCATTGCAGAGGCCAAACGGCATCACTTTAAACTGCCACAAGCCTTGTCCGGTTGTAAACGCCGTCTTCTCTCGGTCGTCGGGGTGTATCTCCACCTGCCAGTAGCCGCTCTTTAAATCCAGGGTCGAAAACCACTTGTGTCCGGAAAGGGTGTCCAGAGTGTCATCGATCCGTGGAAGAGGGTAACTATCTTTCTTGGTGATGTCATTCAGGCGTCGGTAATCAACACAAAATCTGGTGGAGCCGTCTTTCTTTCGGACCAAGACGATAGGGGATGCCCAAGGACTGGATGAGGGTTCGATGACATCATTCTCCTGCATCTCTTTCAAGAGGATCTCAACCTCTTCCTTCTTGGCGAACGGTAGTCGTCTTGGATGCTGCTTGATAGGGGGATGATCTCCAGTGTCTATCCTATGCTGCGTTAAACTCGTGCGACCAACATCTTCGGATGTAGATGAAAACACCTGCTTGAAGTTGTCCACCAATTTTTCCGCAGCGTATCTTTGATCCTTCGATAATGCTGCACTCCCAATTAATTTCGAAGTCAAGGACTCGGAAGACACAGTCTCGGAGGAATCAATTTTTCTGATGATGCAGTTTACGGGAGTACAAGTTGCCAACACTTCTCCTTTCTTGATATTCCTCGGTCTTTCACTTACATTGGCGACTCTCACAGGAACTGCATTCCTTGAAAGGTCCACAAGTGTAGATGCCACTAGTACTCCTTTTGGGCTATTACTCTGGTTAGGATATTCAATTAGGCCGAATTTAAAGCTGTTGTTTTCATTGATGGAGCCAGGTATTAGTATTTCTGATCTTGGGGGAATCAATAAATCTGTTTGGGCTATTATTTGATGAGCGGATTTTAAGTTATTTTCAGCATTGAAAATTGCTATGTCTTCCCTCATCGAGTGCAGCTCATTATTTTTAAAGTCGATAGAAAAATCAAATTTTCTCAAAAAGTCCAGTCCGAGAATGAAGCTATCTGTAATGTCAGCGACGAATGCCGTGTGATGGTAAGTGGCGCTTCCGAACATTATTTCTAAGTTCACTTTTCCTTCAATCTCGATTTTGTCACCTGTCACAGTTTGGAGAGTAACGCAGGGCGGCGTCCATAAGATCTTGAGTCCAAATCGATGAGCCACATCAGTCCTAATAATGGAAACGTTGGCTCCTGTGTCCACAATCATTTCGCAGGGAAACCCATTCACATATGCGTAAATGAAGAGTCCATTGCAGCCGCCACTTCTTGAGGAAATCTGGAAAACTTTGGGATGGGGCTCATTCCAATTTGGCGACCTCCGCCCCGCGAGATTGCCATAGCTTAGTTTTCCTGAACTGAAGAGGAAGAGGTACCCTTCCCTCTTGTTTCTTGGCGGGCTTCGCAGTTCCTTCGTACGTGGCCCTCACCGCCACATTTCCAACACTTCAGTGGTTGTCTACTTTGGTCTTTGCGAGCTGCAATCTTCTTCAGGGTCCCCGACATCTCTTTCATTTGTCGCTCAAGTTCCGAGAGACGAGTTAAGTTCGAATCCTGGGCGCTCACTTCCACGCCCCTGATTGAATGGCGATCCTTGCGGGATGTTTGCTGTGCAGCCTCGAACTTCATTGCGTAGACCAGACCGGATTTAAGATCTTTAATGTTCGCCATCCGGAGAGCCGTCTGAATTTCTGGACTTCGCACTCCGTCTATGAAGTAGTTCAGGGCCAGGCTATCGCGAACACTCGAAGGACAGTCCGAGAAGGCGAGATGGGAAAGCCTCTCAACGTCTGCTGCAAAAACTTGAAAAGTCTCTCCAGCCCTCTGGAGTCGAGATTTGAGCTGAAGTTGGCTGAATTCTTTTTGGCAGGATTCGCCAAAGCGAAGCTCCAAGACCGATGATAAGGCTTCGAAGTCATGGTGCTTGTCCTCTGGGAAGGTCTGTAGTATATCAGCTGCATCCCCTCTCAGCGAGGCTGCAAGTTGACAGGCTTTCGTGGAAGAGTCCCAGGAGTTTGCTTCTGCAACGATGAGGAACTGCTTCTTGTAAATATTCCACGAGGTCTTCCCGTCAAACGTGGCCAGTTTGATGGATGGACGAGAAGTTCCAGCTGCAGCTACACAGTCACTTGAGTTGTTGCAGGATGCTGATAACTTTGATTCCAGTTCTTTAATTTTTTTTTCCACATGGTTTTCTACTGTGGTGATTCGATTCTCAACGCTGTCTGAGTTGTTGCAGGAGCCTGATAACTTTGATTCAAGTTCTTTAATTTTCTTTTCCACTTGGTTTTCTACTGTGGTGATTCGATCCTCAACGCTGTCAACTTTTTCTTCTAGAGCCTCCACTTTATTTTCCATATTGGCAAATTTACTTTCCACCAAACTTTTCATTGACGTTAGATCGCTCTTAATTTCTTCTTGACTTGAAGTTATGCTAGCGGTTAACTCATTCTTAATTTCTTCTTGACTTGAAGTTATGCTAGCGGTTAAATCACTCTTTAATTGTTCTTGATTAGTAGCCAGAGTCGCCATATCATTTTTTAATTGTTCTTGATTCGCAGTCATGTCAATTTTTAATTGTTCTTGATTCGCAGCCATGTCATTTTTTAATTGTTCTCGATTCGCAGCCATGTCACTTTTTAATTGTTCTTGATTCGCAGTCATGTCACTTTTAACAGCGTTGATCGCATCAAGGAGTTTTTGCAGTTGTTCCTCCATTGCTCTTGTAATCACCATAAAATTCCGAAGTCAAAAAGTCCTTAGGAAGAAAAGTCCGAATTCACAGGTAATTCCAAGAAAGTCCTTGAAGATGCCCCACGTTGGGCGCCAAAATTGTAACGAGTCCGTAGCACCTTCAACTTTCTTCAAATGAGCATTCCAATCTTGAGGAAGTAACTATAAATTTATTTACAAGTATTTACACTATTTACAATAAGAGCAGAAAACAATTGCTAAACATCAGCAATTAGGCAGCAAACACTACACTGTACTCTCAACAGTAATTCAGCACCACGTATCTAACGTGAACAGTAATTAAGCAATTACAAAAGCAAAACAAACATTCGCCCAAGCGAATAGCGAATAAAACGAGTCACCAGAATCAAATCTGAAAAACAACTGACTTGTGTTCAAGGCCAGCTATTTATACACGGAAAGAAATGCCCACAATATTCGAGAAAAACCTGGAATATTTTGTTTCATTCCTAACATTACGTAATCCATTCACAAATTCTAGCGATAAGAAAAAAACCACGCGAAAATGTTTTCACGCTTATTAAAGTTAGGGCAAGTGTAAAAACTACAAAGTGTTACAGGGCCGGTATACTAGTGATAAAGGTGATATCTTCAGATACTTTTGCAACATGACGTCAGATAAAACCAAAACTAATGAAAATGATGCAAGGCAGGAAAAACAACAACTATTTACAAGATTTGTAACAATATTAAAACATGTTTTTTAATTTTAGACGACGGGAGTCCAGTGCTCATTTGAAAACAACTTCCTCCTCATAACTCTTATTCTCATATTTCATGGAAAAGTGCTTATTTAGTAATGCACTTACCTTTCATAAATGAAATGAGATGAAAATGAGCGGTTAAGAAACATATTAACACTGAGCGGCTAAAATATATTTTTTGTGATAATAATGGTGATGATGATTAATAATAATAAAATGAAGAAGAAAAAAATAATAATAACAACAATGATAATACTGATTTTAGTAATAATAATAAGAATAATAATTAATGAGAATAAAATAATAAAAATAATACTTTCAGCACCGCAGTATTCCATGACTTAAATAATAATAATAATAATAAAAATAATAATAACAATAATAAAGATTAATTAAAATAATAATAATTAATAATAATAATAATAATAACGTGCATTCAAGAACCTCAAATCATTTTGGATAAAAAAAACTGACTATTAGAAAAAGTTTCAATTGAACGATTAATTGAAAAAAAAAAACAGTCAACTATGGGGAAACGGCACGGCGCTTCTATAAAAACTAGCAGCTTGCCATGTTTTTTGTACTCGTAACTCTATATCTCGAATATGCTGCATTGCGGAAAATAAAGAAATTTGCCAAAAAAGGTAAAACATTTTAACTTTGAGCGAACAAGGCAGATGTTCCGTTGGATAGGTCAGATTTTACGTAAGTGGGTCGGTCTTGGTTTTACCTCTTTCAGCAACCATTGGGCAGGCTGCAGCGCCTACTATAATTCTTTTTTTTTTTTTTAATTGTGAATATTTAAGGACAGGATTTCTTGCGGGGGGTGGGGGGGGGGGGGACTCGGAATATGAACTTTTTCATGCATAAAAATTTGTAATTTTAATTCATGCTTTCATGGTATTGTTTCTTGCTGCAACCGTTCATAATCTGCCATTAGAAAAAAAATGCTTTGGAAATTTGTCATTTATTTTCTAAAGAAAGTGACTAAAGATCAGTAATGGTAACATTGATACATATTAAGGCATTAAATGAACTTGCTTGAGATAAAAATTTTCTGTTATATAGGATTTTTTACCAGTAAGTTTACAATATTTTCCAAATTTTACGTCATGATAAACTGTTCAAGTTATAGATATTTTAAAACTAAACTAATTGTTTAATTTAAATTATGTGCTATTCTAAATTTAGGACAATTTTTTCAGTTATTCATCTTTATTTTAACGGATAAAAACTAAACTGAGTTGATTAATGCTTAAAACACACTTGTAAAAAATTCAGTATATTGTTCACCAGTGTAATTCTTGAAAACTGAAGCAAATTAATGCATCAAAAAATATTGTTTCTCTGCAAAAACCGAACTGTTATTTTTACAGTATAATACTGGCAACCGAGGTTCCAATTTAAAACTGCAAAATGCACAGTAATAAACTGTAAAGCTAGCAATTTTAGTTTTTTACTGTAAAGTTAGAAAGTTTACAGTTTATTGCTGAAAAATTTAGCAGTATTATACTGTAAAAACAACAGTAAATACGGGCAGCAGAGGTTCCAGTTTAAAACTGTAAAATGCACGGTAACAAACTGTGAAATCAACAATTTTATAGTTTAGTATTGTAAAGTTAGCAATTTTACAGTTTATTACTGTAAGATTAGAAATTTTTACAGTTTATTACTGTGAAATTAGCTGGATTATACTGTAAAGACAACCTTCATTTTTTACAGTGTACAATACGGTTTTTAAACAAATATAGTAAATATACTAAGTGGCATTAAAACTTAGAATATAGTCATTTATTCCAAGTCTTCTAATGAGAAAAAGTGAGAGATCAAACCCACCGGAACGCGAAAACCTCAAGAAACTAAATTTGAAAACATTTTAACAAGACCCGAAACCCAAACACAGGGTTCGTTCACCTCTATCCATTGTTATTGTCAATCGCGCATTACTCCATCTCTTCCTTTTGCAACACAGCTTAAATGTGTATAAACAGTGTATGGACAAGAAGGAACCATCCAAGTGGAGCGTGCAAGTCGCGAATGGCCGTCAGGTGCGGTGGATGCGAGTTCCGTGTTTAGTCCAGTGTACAGATCAATTGATCGGTCCGACATTTGTACGTCACAAGAATACTTCGGATTCGGTCGTATTTTTTGTTGTGTCATAGGGGAAAAAATAAGATGTCTAATTAAGAGCTGTTTAAAGAAAACCCTTCAAAAAATTAACTTTCTTATATAAATAAATAAATAAATAAGGAACGTGTGCTGTAATCATAAATTTCCGGGGAAGGAGAAAAACCGCAACATTATTTCGGCAGTAGCGCTCAAGCACAGTGGTCACCTGAAAAAGGAATATTTGGTGACCCAGCCCCCCTCCCCTCTACAAAAAAAATAATATTTCTTTGTGTTAATGTGAAGTTTGTAGAATTCTTAGTAACAATTTTTTCTTGACTGTGTGTGTGTGCTGCACGAAAGTTTAAATTAAAAGACAAATATAAATGATGACTGCATGTCATGTAAAATGTTCCTTAGATCCATATGTATGCAACCACTGCCGTGCCTACCCACTATATTACGCTCTATTTTCGTTTAAATATAATAGATTAAATATAATTCAAGATAAATCAAAAAGAAACTTCCTAATTTTTACATTTTTATTAAGGATGGACCGGATATCCGGTAACTATCCGGTATCCGGCCTATCCGACTGATATTTTAAGTATCCGGTATCTCCGGATATCCGATCCGACTGACCTCCCCGGATACGGATATCCGGAAGATTTTTGCAGGATATCCGGCAAAATATCCGGTATTGATGTGGGCGATATCCGGAATTGATGTGAGGATTATCTGGTATGATGTGAGGACCTAAGTAAATATTTTCTTTTTTTACAAAAATCCCAGTTAAAAATGTCACTGTTTGATAAACCTTTTGGATGATGTAATTACTTTTCATCTTTCCTTTTTACCAATTTTTGCTTCTAAAACAAAAATTATATGTTGTATTATACTTTGTACTGGACATGAAAGCATTCTGCATATTTGATTTTTCACAATTTCCAGATAAAGTATGATTGTTTTCAGCTTTTCAAAAATATTTTAGTTAAAATATTTAGAAAGAAAAAGCTACAAACCTTCAAGGATTAATTTGCGACAAAAGGTTGAAAAAAATCTGGTATGGACCCCACACTACTTCCTTTTACGTGTTAATTTCTTAGTAGTTGCCTTAAGTGTTAAAAAAAGTGCTTGGAGTGAGCAAGGTAACAATTCAAATATTTGCTCCCCTAATCTGCCACGAAACAATGCAAAAAATATTTCACAATGGTTAATTTTCTAAATATTGCTGATTTTTAATACCATTCAGTGATACTAGTTAAGGATTCCGGGCTGTTGTGCGGTGGTCTAAATGGCTTTAATCCATACGTTTCGATCGCAACTGCGGCGGTCATCTTCAGTGGGTGTCGTTGATTAATTTGGCGACTGATGCAAAATTTCGAACTGCTGCAAGATTTTAAATTGAAAACGCAGCGCCTTCTACCTTCCGGCTCGAGATTGACAGATGACTGGATGCCAAAGCTTGTTAACTTTTACTTCTTCCTCCTTCTTGTTAAAATTATTTGGGTGTTTGAAAATTTCAATGGCCTCTCTATTCAATCTGGGGAAATAATTTGAAGTCCGTGAAATTATTTTGGCCTCTTTGAATTTTATATCATGTATTCCATTACTGAAAGTGTGCTCCGCGATAGCCGACTTTTCAGTCTGACCCAGCCGGCAATTTCTCTGATGCTCTTTGATTCTTGTATTGACGCTCCGTTTTGTCGTCCCTTCATTCTTACATCATTCAGTGAATTTTTCGCAAAATATCGCCAGTAGCGCCAAGTTGAACCCAAATTCAAAAAATAATTTTTTTGCCAAATTTATCGCCAACTTGGCGATATGTTGCCAAGTTGGCGTCAAACACTTGTCGACCAAAAGCTTGGCGACATATCGCCAAGTGGTCGCGCCAATTCATATCACTTGAGTCAGCATTGAAATTAACACTGATTTACCCCAAAAAATGAGTAAAACATCCCCTTGGGAACATTCAAATGCAACCACAAGGGGAGGTGCACAACTAGACCATCCTCAGAGCCCACTTACCAAGCTAGAAGCTTCTACGGCATATAGTTTTTGAGTTATGCGACACACATACGCATATACATCCGCACATACGTACATACAGACATCACGAGAAAACTCGCCGTAATTAACTCGGGGGTGGTTGAAAAGGATTTTTTGGCTGCTTATATGTTGGTAGGTACATATGCGCGTGCTGACAGGTCGAAAAAACTACTGAACATTCATTCGGGGGTGAGCAAAATCAAAATTTAAACTCAAATTTGAGCGATTTTTTTTTTTTTTTTTTTTCGCGATCACAATACTTCCTTTACTAAGTAAAAGGAAGTAAAAAACGTTTATCTGAGCTTAGTTTTTCTTTCTTTCTTTCTTTCTTTTTTGTAAATCAATTATCGTGTGCATAATATTGGTGAAATATTTAATAACTGTATCATTTACGTAGAAACTTATTGAAATGATATTGAAACAGAAAAGCTTTAAAATTTAAACTAAGAATAATTAAAAGTTTAAACTTTGAGTACATACAGAAATATTTAATTCTATCTTTTAAACTTTGTCTCTTTTGGTAAAAATACATAATTTAGAAAGAAATCACAATATGCTAGTGTTTCATTTCATATGTAGGGCTACTCCTGGGTCATTCCATGTGAAATCAACAAGCCTCAAAACTTGACCATCACCAATTTCAAAAAAAATTATAGGGTTGATTACCTCTATAAAGTGATACAAAAAACTGATTTTTAAAATTTTTTTCAGCTGTTAGTTTTTTGTGTGAGGCCGCTTAAAAAACGTAAAAAATGGAAAAGAGTGAAATTTTGAACATACAAAGATTCAATTTTCTCAGCTTCTATTGCAGCTAGAGTCTTTTGTTATATGTCATTGTAAAGCTCTTTAAACAAGCTTTCAAATGATATATAATTTGACAAGGTTTCGTGATGTTAATATTTCAAGGTCACCAAAAGCATTATTTGACCTTGAATATTTCAAAAAGTGCATTTTTTAAAAATCTGAAAAAAATATATATATATTACTTCCTAATGTAGTGTATATGTGGTAAAATTTTCAGAATGGGACAGCAATGGGATCTGGATGAAAAATGGAATCAACTTTTGACACTCTTACCACTTTATTGCAATGCCTATGGCTCCTGAGGATATTTAATACAGAAATATTGTAAACTGCGAAATGTTATTTACAAGTAACGGTTGGCTTATTCCACGTCTTGTTTTGAGAGGTTATAAATCATTCCTTTTCCGTTTCTACTAGGGTCTACTTTCGAAATAATAGCACTTATGGGCACATTGACAACATTTTCAAAGTCTCGATAGTAGATAGAATTTGAGGGTCCATGAGGTTGCAACAGCTTGATTTTCTTCACCTAAGACGCACCTTAGCCACCAATATCCATTATACCTGCAGATCAAGAATCCAACCATTGCTGGGCAATCAAGATCGCCTTTGACAGTTGTAGTAAGTTCGATCCTTATAGTGTTGAAAATAAATATGCATTCACTTGCATCTGATTCCTGTTTAATGGCATTACACAATGAATTCTGGATTTCAAAGCCTCTTCTTCCATATCAAATCAATTCATTTTCAATATTGCACAATTGAACATTATAAACAGGAAGCAGAGGCTTTGAAATCCAGAAAAATGATGGCAAGAACAACACCAGGCACTCAGAGTCTTCATTGTGTAATGCCATTAAACAGGAATCAGATGCAAGTGAATGCATATTCAGCACTATAAGGATCGAACGTGCTACAACTGTCAAAGGCGATCTTGATTGCCTAGAAATGGTTGGATTCTTGATCTGCAGGTATAATGGATATTGGTGGCTAAGGTGCGTCTTAGACACAGATGAAGAAAATCAAGCTGTTGCAGCTTCATGGACCCTCAAATTCTATCTACTATCCAGACTTTGAAAATGTTTTCAATGTGCCCATAAGTGCTATTATTTCGAAAGTAGAGCCCAGTAGAAACGGAAAAGGAATTATTTATAACCTCTCAAAACAAGACGTGGAATAAGCCAACCGTCACTTGTAAATACCATTTCGCAGTTTGCAATATTTCTGTATTATATATCCTCAGGAGCCATAGGCATTGCAATAAAGTGGTAAGAGCAGGGTTGTCATTTCGTCCACTTTTTTGTAAAAAGTCCGGGACGCCGGAAGAAATGGACGAAACGGACAAAATTGGACGAAATGGACAAAATGGAAGAAATGAAAGAAAAAACACATTTTTTTCATACTTTTGATGTATAAAATGTTATGATATACGATTAGTATCTCTCTTGCATTACCCATTTTTCAAAATAGAATGATGGTATCATACAAAAAAAAAAAAAAAAGAACGGCAATCAACCCATTGATTTTTAACTAATTTTATTTGAAGGAATTAAAATTTAACATAGTGAAAAAACTGTTGAGTGTAATTACATTATTGTGGAGTAGACAAATAGAAAAAAAAAAGGTTTTCTTTAATACATATTTTTAAAAAGAAATTAAAGAGTATTCTATTACCTTAGATATTTATTAACACAATACAATCCCTTAAAAAGTAAACTTTATATGATATTTTCTTATAAATTCTATATTTAAATTTTGTTTGAATTAAATGTATATTATTTACACGTATAAATGTATATTATTTGTATTTGAAAATACATTAGATGCTACAAGAAATATTGGTTTAATTTTGATTCATTTGGTCATTTTACGTTAGATTTTTTGAAGATTTAATGAATGTTGCCCCATTGTAAAATATTTATGTACACAGCATTGTTTTATGGATACATTAATGTTATCCCAGTGGCAGAAACACCGCGACACGGCGACATCGTCGCCGCCAGTGAAACCCTCTTGCAGACAATTTTTGTCTGCACTAATAAAAACAACTAGAAAAGTTGTCCGCAACTTTCGGCCAATTTTTTCCCCCTCTTGAGCATGCTTTGACTTAGGGGCTTTTTTTTCCTCCCCATTTAGCCGCTAGGGGAAAAAAAAGTGTTACGGAAAAAAAAAATCTCTGCTGTGGCCAAACATGGCGCCCGAAACTTTTCTTTGCTTTTTTGCTCGTTAGAGCAGCTGCGTTTTATTTCACTGGGGTTATTTTTTACTTGAGATACGGCGACATTTTATTTTTCATTCATTTACGTGATATCTATCCTCCCTCCTTCGATTTTTGTCCGTTTTTCTATGAAAAAAAAATTGCAAGTTTTCTTTGTACCGTGGGCAAACACGGCGCCCGAAACTTGTCTTAGCTTTTTCAAACTTCAGAGCAGGCATATTATATTTTACTACTGTTATATTTTTGTTTATGATAAAGCTGGATTTTATTTCTCATTCATTTGCATCGCATCTGCTTTGGTGAAAAGTGAATTTTTGCCAAATTTATACGTCACCCCCCCCCCCTACCACCGATCTTTTTGCACATAGGAATTTTAGTCTTTTTTGTGACTTTTAAAACACAGAAAGTCAAGAAAAAAAAAAACGCCGTTTTTTAAAAAAGATTTTAGTTTATGCTCAATGGATCATTAAAAAAAATCAATAGTTTGATCACTGGTAGTGCCCTTCCTATGTCCTAATTTAAAGTCTACCCTTTTTTTTTTTTTAAATATTTATCAAATTCAAGTTTGTGACTTGATAATACCTGCAAAAACAGCTCAATACATTTTTGTCTTAATTTCAAAATTATTCTGAACATTTTAATTAAAAAATCTTTTTGATTTCATTAAAATGACCACAGTTAAAAATGTCTTGTCTTGAACCATGTCATTAATACAACAGCTCTTGCGAAAAAAAATGAAATAAAAAATTAAAACCTCAGAAAGAAGATTAATGAAATAGCTAATGGAACAAATAGAAAAAAAATCATTATAAACTGAAACAATGATTTTCATAACCTGGATGAGTGATAAGGATGCAAACCTATGGTGCTCCCCCCCCCCCCACCATTATTAAAAATTAAAGTTTAAACTTTTTTATAATTTTGTACCAGTCTTGTTTTTTCCTGTGAAAAAAATAAGAGAAGTTTTTAGAAGCCTTTCTTTTTGAAATCTTTTATCAGAATTTCATCTTTTCCTTTTTCTTTTTTGAGTGACATGCTCAACAGGTCACAACTTACGGACCGCATGTTACATACTCCTAACATCAAAAGTAAAAAACAAAATGAAAAAGAATACATGATGCTTACAATATTTTAGATAAAGTGCTACAAATTATAGTTATTATTAAATTATACGTGTTTAATATATGACTAGTATATTAAAATTTCACTCAAAATTTGCAGACAGATAATAAAATTGTCAAAGTTTGTCACAGACAGCTACAAAACTTTCTGCCACTGGGAATGTTATTATAGGAACATATTTCATTACATGGGAAAATTTTCTTTCTCAAATCTTTTAAAATTTTTATTTCTACTTTTATATTTTATATACACTTTTATTATTGGCAATGAAACTCCTTCACAAAAAATAAACATCTTAAAATTATTTACTGCTAATGTGTGCTTTCATAAGCATTAAATCTTATCGTTAACATTCATTTATTTTACACAGATACTATATTTTTATAGTATTTGTTGTTTATTAAATATTTGTTCGTACACATAATTATGTGTGCTAATTTTGATAATAAAACTATTACCTCATTGAAAAAAAATCAATATTTTAAAACATTACTTTTAAACTTTGGATTTTTTAATCAAGAACTGTCATTTTCTTTAAAGTGGACAAAATGGACGAAATGGACAAAATGCTATTTTGTCCGGGGCGGTTTTTTCCAGGTTTTTTCCGGCGGTTTTTTCCACCCCGGACGAAATCAAACAACCCTGGGTAAGAGTGCAAAAAGTCAATTCCATTTTTCATCCAGATCCCATTGCTGTCCCATTCTGCAAATTTTACCACATATACACTACATTAGGAAGTAATATATATATTTTTTACAGATTTTTAAAAAATGCACTTTTTGAAATATTCAAGGTCAAATAATGCTTTTGGTGACCTTGAAATATTAACATCACGAAACCTTGTCAAATTATATATCATTTGAAAGGTTGTTTAAAGAGCTTTACAATGACATATAACAAAAGACTCTAGCTGCAATAGAAGCTGAGAAAATTGAATCTTTGTATGTTCAAAATTTCACTTTTTTCCATTTTTTACGTTTTTTAAGCGGCCTCACACAAAAAACTAACAGCTGAAAAAAATTTTAAAAATCAGTTTTTTGTATCACTTTATAGAGGTAATCAACCCTGTAATTTTTTTTGAAATTGGTGATGGTCAAGTTTTGAGGCTTGTTGATTTCACATGGAATGACCCTCCTGTACAATAAAATAGAGGGTTTAAAAATTAATTTGAAATTATTTAACATGTTCTTAAAAAAATGATGCGAGAAACAACTTTGAGTTATTGTTTTGAAGCTGCATTGCATAAAAATAAGCGAACATGCAATGTAATTGTAATGCCGGATATCCACAGGATATCCGGCGGCACACTTCCGGATATCCGGTGGTATTCGGATATCCGGCTTGTGATGAGCCACCGGATATCCGATATCCGGCAAAATCACTACCCGGTCCATCCCTAATTTTTATGAATTCTTAAACCAACTTCGGGGTCAGTCCCAGATGGGTGTCTTCTAGAGCGGAAGAAAGGTTCACAAAAGCCCAACCAACGGTCAAGTGTGGGTTCACTTGACCTTTGGTTGGGTTCCCGTGAACTCTTCTGCTTTACACACTGATAAAAAGGCTTGTTAGGCTTGTTTTGATACAGGTGAAACAGCTGTTTGCTGTGTCTTTGACTCTTTTCAAATGTTTTCACTTACATTCACATCGTCTCATTTTACTCCTTAACTATACAAATATATAGTTTTATAGTTTTGTTTCTCGGATGTTTAGCATGCCACTATATGATCCAAAATGTCCAACGAGTCGACTCATTCTGATTTCAACCCATCCCACGGTTCACTTCGAACGAACAAAAAACACAGAAGATCGTCTCCGCAGTGTCCCGTAATTAATTTACAAAGCAAGGGCGTAGTCCCCGTCTCGAACGGGCTATTTTGTTTCAAACTTCGCCTAATGCTACAGCACCTGCCCGGGTCGGTCTCATTAAAGGAAAATCTCCCCGAACTGCACGAGCCGGTGATTAAAAGCGAGCTTGACTAAATTGTAATTATCCTCCTCATCATCAAGCTAAAGAACGACTTGTGAGGGATATAATTTCGATCGAAACTCCAGCAACAAAAGCTCTTGGGTCTTTCATAAACAATGCATGGTAGAACAATGTAAAAGGTTTAGCAGATCGAACTTGAATGGATAAATTTTCATCCTTTTTTTTAATTTGAATTCGTCATGATTTTGGCCATATAGTATGCATGGTAGACGTTCAAAGGAGAGAGTTGAGTCCACAATAAATACTTTGACGAACTACTAACATGAAAACTACTAACATTTAAAATTAAGGGGAGAAAATTCGAAATTCGGAAAGTTCTCAAAATTTGAATCCTTTTTTCATTCGTTAAGCTTTATTTCTGATCTCTCCCCCCCCCCCCCTTTCCAACGGATTTTTTTTTTTATTAATTGTACTTTTCCATCAAAAAGTGATTATACTCCGCAGAATACAAAAAGGAATTCATAGTTCTAAGACGGTACAATATCAATAATTTTAACAATTTAATCATCTCACTGAATCCACATTCGTTTCAATTGGCGTCTACAATGGGGTGCTGCTCCACTTGAGATTTTTTTTTTTTTTTTTTCAAAGCTATAGATTACTGCCTGCTTCGAGGAGAAAAAACGAATTGGGACAGCAACTAAATAAGCGAACACGTCTTTCAAACCAGAAAACAAGCACACAATTTTTTAGTCATTGAATATGCGGGATTCTAATTTTAAACCGAGGTTTGAAATTAAAGCTTCTTCATATTCTGTACTTTCTGTATTCTCATTACGCATGTTATTTTTTTCTGGTTCAGATCTTTTTCTCTCCTCTTTTTAAATTGATTTCTTTCAATAATTATTGTTCTTCCTTTTTCTTTACATATTGTTTTAGAACTACAAGTATATAGAAGAAAGTAACCATTGCGAATTCTTCGAACAACAACTTTTGAAATTTAATTTTGGAAAAAAAAAAGCTTTTACAGTGGTCAAACGGTCAAAGAATGGATTGAGATGGTATTAAAATAGAGTGGGTTTCTGCCAGCGGTTTTAGACCTGACTGAGAGAGATTGGTTAGGTTACAAATTATTTTGTGACTTAACAGTATCGACAAAGAAATATCAAACTAAGAAAACGTAACACTCTTTGAAAAATCGTAGATGGAACTGGTTTTGGTTCTAAACGCCTCAATTATTCAAGGATTATAGAGTAATGAACTTGAACTTGCGATATCGCTATTTCGAAGCATAGACCGCTTTACAAAAATCATTTATGCAAAAGACATGTCAATCATGATGGCTAGAAATAGATTGTTTCGAGCAGACATAATCAAAAACCACCTAACGAGACAAGACAACGCCCATCTTTCTCTGGTGTTGCCACTCAAAATGAAACATAAAAGTGAGGAGTGTCCCTCCGGAAAAGATTAGTTCGTGTTGTTCTTTTATGTTATATTTCCTACAAGCTAGACACATTCTTCGTAACATAGTTAATATTTTGCTGTTTTATTAAATAAAAAATGGTTACTATGTTTGCTTTCACATTTTAGTTATAAACAGTCTTTTTTTCACATAAAATAAACGTATTTTTGTAAATATCCGATAATAAATTCTTGGAGATCCATCAAATATATTAATAAAAGAACTTTTAGCATCCATTGCATGAAATAGCTCAAATATAGTTCTGTAGTTCGGAAGAACATTCTAGATAATCATAGCATTCATTAAACAAATCACAATGTGCAAAAAAAAAAAAAAAATCTTAGTCGTACAAGAAACAAACTATTATATAAACGGTGATTCAAAACTGATGGGAAAGATATGAAACATCTCAAATGATCAAAATACAGCGCGTTTTGAAATAAAACTGCGGCCCTCTCCAAGAAACTTCCATCCCTTGTACCCGCGAAAACATAATTTCAACAAATGGTAACAGTTTTCTTTTCAGTCCTTAAAATTCCACTGGAAAAGTACATGATCATACAAATAAAGAAGCCGAAATCATTTTCATCACTATATGAAGAGATAGAAAAAACGTCAATTTAGTGGTAGAACTATCAGCAAAGGGGCTGTTCAAGAGGAAACGGAACAATCCATATTATGTCTTACCAATATGAGAGAGAGAATTGCTAACTTTCAACTAATAAAACCTTAAGGGAGTAATTGAAACAAAACATAAAATTGTCACGAGTTTCATCCAAATATTAATATTTCTTAATTTAATGACAATTAACCCGGTGATTATCTATTAAATTGGATAGAAATACTTTTGGTGACTCGTGAAATACCTCCAGAATGAGATTCCTGCAGTGCAGCGAACCGATGCAGAAAAAACAGATTTACAGAGATTTCCGATGGTTGGAAAAAATTGACATGGTTTAATATGGAGTCAAATATTGCCAAGATCAGCAAACTAAAGTGGGGGAATGTGGGGTAAAGTGAAATAGTTAAGATAGCTGACCTATTTCAAAATGAACGCATTGGAAAGTTGTGCTGAAAATTATAGTACATAAAGATTGAATAATGTATTTTCTATGACAACTTGTGTTGAAATATTATTTTTCATTTTTGGCAGTTATTTTACACCTTCAAAAAACGGTAGAAATTTTCCACCTTAAAAAACCATGGGGCAAAGTGAAAAATGCAATATTTTTAATATGCATTTCAATCTATTCAATGATTAACAGTAATTTTCATCAAATGGACGTGTAAATAATTGAATAAATGACTTATTAATGAAAAATAAATGAATAAATAAATAAACAAATTAATAAGGCTCGACCGATGCATCGGCCAGGCCGATGCATCAGCGCCGATGATTGAAAATTTTTCCATCGGCCATCGGCATCGGTCGCCGATGCCAAAGTGGAAAAAACATCGGCCCATCGGCCTCAAAAATATCGAAATGCCGATGCAAGGCCGATGTTTTTTTTTTTTTTAATTTTTTTTAAAAAGTTTTCTTAACCCCTTCGGCCCTGGCGTCCTATTATTAGAACAAATCTTCATAATGCTCTACATTCTTTCTTTTAGAGAATTTTAACTTCAAAATCCAGTGGCTTACTCATAATACACGTAAGAATTCATATATGGTACCATTTTTGCTCAGTAAATGACAGCATGTGTTCTGCAGAGAAGATAATGGCGGTTTCTCACCACTTGCAGCAAAAAGGTAAATGTAGCTTTTATTACTTCTCAAAATGCTATTATATGTTATTCCCTGCACCTAATGAAAATTCCACAGCACTAAATAGACTCTTTATGACCAATTCAGTACTTTTAATGAAAAAAATAACTGTAAATTTAGTTGTGAATACGATATTTATATATGTTCTACTAATAGGACATCAGGCCTTGGAGCACACATGGCACATTCTTCTTCATGTTCTATTAATAGTACATCAGGTGCTTAGTAGTGCTAAAATCATGTTTTGTTTTAAAACAAAACAATACTTTCTGTTAAATTATTCCCTCAGGACTATAGTTTTTATATTTTAAGGAATTTATTGAAAAATTAGATGCATATTATTTTCTGTTTGTATCAAATTACGCACACTGAAATGCATTTTTATTTTCTTAGCCAATATGCGAAGTAAAAAGTTATCCTTGAAGGAAGCCATGCAGTGCCTAAATAAGCTGGATGATTCTAATTTAGAAGATGTAGACTTAGATGGGTCTGATGATGAATGGCAGCCATCAAATCATGATTTGCCGCACTTGATACCTGATGAAGAGAAAGTTTCCACTATTTCTATGTGGCTATAAGAAACGTTGGCATTCGCAAAACAAGCAACAGCCGCTACTAAACGTGGGAGGCCATCAGGAAATAGTCCTGTTGTACCACCATTGAAGATAAAATTAAACCCAGCTGCTAGACCCTGTGGAGATGTGAGGTATGAGTTAATAAAGCACATGATTGAGAGAAGCTCGAAACAACAGAGGTGTAAATTAGAAGGTTGCACCTATAAAACAACTCCTTTTGTAAAAAATGTAAAGTGTGTCTATGTTTTCATGCGCACAGAATTGTTTCAAAAAATTTCACACCAAATGAGTGTAAATATACTTAGAAATAAATGTTCTCTTTTTTACTTAATAGCAGCCTGGTGTCCTACTATTAGAACACTTTTTAATTAGTTCCGTAATTGGTAGAATCGCATAATATTACATATTTAACATATTTACATGCATTATAGCATATATAACCACTCATTGATTTTTTATCTACCCAATTAAAAATTCAGGGCCGAAGGGGTTAAGAGGGAATACTATTTTCTCTATTTTTTACTTCACAATAAAAAGTATGTTCAGCATGTGGCTTAAAATCGGGCAGCAAACGGGACTAACACAGTTCTGGGTTTTGGAATTTTCCGAATCGGGCAGATACCGAAATTTTCACAACACAGCAGACACTTTCCGAGTGATCGCTTTAATGCGAATTTTAAGAATTATAGTAAAACCTCCGAATAACGGAACCGGAAGTTTTGTCCGTTATTGGGAGGTGTCCGCTATTAGGGAGGATTATGCTGTTTCAGATTTTACCTATTAGTTTCATGCAGAATTATAATATTAAATATGTGCCATTGTTATCTTGTAGTACGATACTGATAATTTGTGTATTATTTACTATATCTCGCTTGAACTCATATCATTTTGCCTTTGCACTTTTAAATGCTAGCGTGCTTTTTCATTGCAAGTATTTAAACACACCCCCCCCCCCCAAATCTCTTTTACCGTATCTTTCTATTAGAAGTATAGTTCGCCTGCCTACGCATTTTTCTCCACTGTTCTATGATAATCTATGAGAAATTTTAATTAAAAGATTACAATTGTAAATATGTCGACGACCTCTATAACTTACTATCATTTTGTCATTACTCAAGTCTATTTTATTTAAACTACATCAGGGGTGGGATACGATGGATACAATATCAGAGCAGCTAAAATTATGGTTTGGAGTATAAAAATAATTATTTTGGAGCATACTGCAGGAAAACAAAAACACCGTCTTGGAGCAGGCTGAAGCAGGAAAATTACAATTTTAGCGGTACTGAAGCAAAAAAAAAAAAAAAAAATGCCATTTTGATGCAAGATTCAGCAAAATAAAAAATCAAACTGGGAACAAGCAGCAAAAAAAAAAAGGGTGCAAGCTGACTTTTTTTTCCATGGTTATTTATTTTTCAATAAAATAAGTTATCTAAGTGTCGCAGCTTTTAACGAACATGCAAACATTTCTGTTCATACATTTTAAGTATGACTTAGCATTGTTATTTATCTGTTGCCTTTTTAGTCTACTTTCCCGTTAAGAAGAAGAAAGAAAAACGAAAAAAGCATTAAAAGTGGTTTGATGTATCATAAAATTATCTCCAGGTCCAAAAAAAGTCAAACAGAAACAAAAACATTTTAAAAAATCGAAAAATTTGGAAAGTAGGGTTTTGAGATGGGGAATTTGTGTGTCAGCCTGATTGTCCTCCCCCGCCTACTAACTTTTGAATGAACATTCCGATTTGAACAAACTATTTTTTGTTGGAAAGATCTCGGTGAGTACAGCTCATTCCCACATTTTTTTATTTGAACAATTTTTGGTGCAACTTTGAACCGTTCAAACAACCTGTCCGCGATACTAACTTTTTAGTGAACAGTCCAATTTGAACGAACGTTTTTTTGTTCGAAAGATCTTATCAAGGATACTTCATTCCCGTATTTAAATTTCCGATTTAAACAATTTTTCGTTAAACATTGAACCATTCAAACAAGCTGTCACCCCTAATAACTTTTGAGTGAACAGTCCGATTTGAACAGACTTTTTTTTGTTCGAAAGATCTCGGCAAGGATACTTCATTACCTTATTTAAAGTTTCAGTTTGAACAATTTTTTGTTCAACATTGAACCGTTCAAACAACCTTCCCCCACCAAATAATTTTTAAGTGAACCGTCCGAATTGAATAAACCGTTTTTTGTTCGAAAGATCTCGGCGAGGACACCTCATTCCCATATTTTGCTTTTTGATTTGAACCATTTTTCTTTTAATATTGAACCGTCCAGAAAAAGACTTAACATTGCACCTACTGGGAAATTTAAGTTTAATGTAGATCCTGAACTTAAAGGCGGATTTCCTTCAAACTAACTTTGTTAGAAAATGGTTTTGACAAATAATGTATGTAAAGTACTTTTCTGAATAAGCTGCAATGAGGACTCTGCTTCCGACTCCTTGACTCCGACTCCGCAAACATGGCAGAAATGCAGGCTCAGAAGAAAATGACCCACTCCTACCATTATAATTTTAGAGCTTTCTACTTCGACTGACGAAACTATTTTTTTAAAACCGACTCCAACACCGAATCTTCGACTCCAACTCCGCCCCTATGGTAGAAATACAGGCTCGGAAAAAAATACCGAGTCCTACTATTAGATTTTTTGTGCCTTTGACTCTGACTCTACCTGTCGACTGCGATTGATGACTCCGACTTTTCAACCCCAACTCTGAATCCTCGATTCTGACTCTGACTCAGCAAATAGCAAACATTGTAGAAATGCAGGCTGGTAAAAAATGACCGACTCCTACTCCGTGCATAATAACCGTGCAGACGATTTTTTTCTTTGTTTATTCATTTGTTTTTTATTTATTATTATTATTTTTTTTTTGGCAGACGATTTTTTGTCTAACAAAAATTTCTCATTTAAGAGAACATTTTATTATTTATTTAATCATTTATTTGTTTTTAATTATTGGCAACGGATTAAAAATGAAATTCGAGACATTTTTTTAGGAACGGAGTTTTTTTTTTTTTTTTTTTTTTGTTGTTGATAAAATGCGTTTTGATTTTTTGATTTGCTTCCTATTTTTAATTCTTTTTTTCAAAACAATTAATTAATTTTTCTACGGAAAAACTATAAAAGCTGCATTGTTTAAAAGATGCAACAACTTTATTTATTTATTTATTTATTTATTTTGTTTACTTTTTAAGTGCCTATTTCATCAGATGAAATCTGCATATTTGGTTTTTAGAAATCAGCTTTATTTGCTAAAAAGGTACGCTTGACATAATTTGTCGTCTCAGATAATTAAAAGAATATTGATCAGATACTAGAATACCGATGTCGATGTACGGAAAAGTAGGCTCGTTTAGTTCTTGACAGAACTTCTTGTTTTGTTTAACTTTATGGTTCAAAAATATCTTAAAGAACTTTTCCACTCACACAGTGTAATTTGTTGACTGTTTCACTGTTTTTTTGTAATGATTAAACAACATAATGGGAATTTCTTTTACCAAGTTTGGTATACCTAAATCCACATATTATTGCTGAGGTCTTTTTTTTTTTATGATTATGTTAAGCAATAAAGCAGTTGCCTATTACTAAACACAGTGCCCGTTTCAAATTTTTATCTCAAACGTTTTCGTACATGTAGGTGGAACTTAATTCACGAATAAAAGAGTATATTGCGAACCGATGCGGAATTGCTTTACAGAGATTCATGTTACAAATATCGACAATTTTAATAGGAATTTTGTCAAATACCGCCCAGCCGATACCGAATCCAGCATCTTATTTTTTTATCCATCTTTGTTGTATCTTTCTTTGTTACTTATAAAACATTGATTCCCATTATGGAATGAATAAATGTCCCATCAAATCTCTTATAAAACATTTATTTTTCTAATCATTTGATTTTTTTCAACCATCGGCCATCGGCATCGGCCATCGGCCGATGGAAGAGTAAAAAAAATCGGCCATCGGCCATCGGCCAACTTTGAACAATCGGCCAACAATCGGCATCGGCCCATCGGCCAAAAAATGCCATCGGTCGAGCCTTACAAATTAATGAACATTAATTTATGAGAAAAAGAAATGAGTGAATACAATACTGCCGTGCTTCGCGCAAAAGTGGTATCTGCAGTCGAGCTCAAACTGAGATAAAACTTTCTAAAGTTTTGCGCCACCATGTATTTGATTCAGATCAAACTTTTTCAGAATTTTTTAAAAAATATTTCTTGTTTTCAAACTACCATATAAATTTGTATTTATTTGAAATACGTCACAAAGAACCACTAGGTGGCGATAACTCAATTTTGTTAAAAAGTGCAGATACCACTTTTGTGCTTAGCACGGCAGAATAGAGAACAAATAAGAAAATCAGTGAACGAATGAATAAATAAATGAATTAATACGTAAAATAATATAAATTAATTAACAAATAAAGAAATACGTATGTGATATTAAAAAATAATGCATAAGTAAACAAAATGAACTATCTCACTTTGCCTCATCAATTTTACCCCGCGTGAACTTGACAAATTACATTGAACATTTAAAATCAAAATTAACTTAATATAAATGAAATAAGTATTGTACTGGATACCAGTAGATCTCAATTAATAATTGAAATGACAATTACAAAAATTTTATAATTATATCATAACAAAAAATATTTTTGAAAAAACACGAATATTATAAAAAGTGTATCAAATTTTGAAAGGGACTTTTGTATAACATTTTTCGTTGATCTTTAGATCTATCTATTTGTTGACAGGAATAGACTGTATGTCTATACTTCGCAGCAGTTTAACTTGGCAGTGACGTCACTACGGGCGGAGCCAACAGCGTGACGTTAGCCTATGAAAAACGAGCTAGATAAAACGTCACAGCCTACTTGGCGAATTAGAGGAGACCGTTGACTGCTTGTGAGCTCTTATTGGCTCCGCCCGTAGTGACGTCACTGACAAGTTAAGTTGCTGCGAAGTATAGGGATTTTGTTAAAATATTGCTTGATAGATGGCTCTGCAAACTGTAAAAATATTTAGCCATTTCATTTTGCCCCACAATCTCCTACATTTAGTATCACATTTTTGGAGCCAAATTGGACGATAAGCTGAAGATACATCGACAAAAAGTGAAAATTTCAATTTTGATCTATGCATGACAGATTTTCACTTTAATATCATATATTCAAAACTGGCGATTATCTGGCCCTGATTTTCTACCCGAACGTAATAACAACTATGCAAAAAAAAAGTGGGCATATACGGAGTTTTTCTTGAAACCTTGACAACCATTTATCGGACCTACTGAACATAAGCATCATTTCATTTAATCGAACCTGGTTCCTTGATTGCTTATAAATCTAAATTTAGGTTTCACAAACCAAGAAAATGAAAAAAAAACACATACACAACATGCCGACTTCTGGCTCTGATAGCTCTATGGGCCTTTCTTTCGAACCATCATCTTCTTCAGCGACCATTTCTCCTTTTTCATTAGTAGCAATATTTCCGTTCCATAAACTCGTAGAATTTTGTGATGAAAAATACACTAGCTTTCGAAAATTGTTCAATTCTGAGTTAAATCCTTTTCTTTAATTTATTTCTTTGAGAAGAATCAATTATTAAATTACAGACTTAATTTTAATATTTTATTTCATTTAATTCACTTAGTCGTCCACTCATTTCTGTAGTTTTTTAGTTCAGTGCAAAAAAATGATCTAGACGCTGCTGACGTCAGTGGAAAATAAATACTCTAAGATTGTTGCTTCAAGTCCTGCTACGTTTAGCTAATGCAGCAATTTATAAACAAAAAAAAAAAAAAAAAAACGGGAGAGTTCTTACTTCGTTTTCATAAACTTCTTAAAAACTGCATTAAAGATTACACTCACCTGGAAAAGAAAAGAAAAGTTTGTTACTATATGTTATTACACAATTCATTAACATTAGTAAGAATGTTAAATACTTCATTCAGGTTTTTTTTACTAAAATAAAGCAGAAAAAATGTTGCGTGTTTTTGCTTATCCGCATAGAGCCAAGCTTTTCTTATATGTTTTAAAACAACAGAAATGAAGGTCATCTGGCAGCTAGTCTCAATTTGAAAAACTTTAAGGCTACAGTGGACAAATAAAATGGATTTTTTTCATTTATTGATTTACATGTCTAAAACTTTGTGTGCTTGTATTATTGTATATTTACGACATCTAAAAGCATAAACAACACAAATTAGTGCCAAAACAATGAATATTTTTTTTTTCAAATTTCAAATTTAAATATTTTTTAAACAAAATTTCAAAATGTTCCAGGCGTCGCAATTTTTTTTCAAACTTTGAATTTCCACTTAATTTCCAATCATTAGGCATGATGGCAAAAAACAATGCATTATATGCAACGTTTTATGAGATAGTTTATAAAAGATGGCTGAAAATAAAAATTTTCAGTTGAAAAAATCATATAAATTTTCATTTTCAGCCATATTTTATAAAATAAACTATCACATGAAACATTGCATGTAATGCATTGTTTTATGCAGTCATGCCTAATGATTGGAAATTAAGTGGAAATTCAAAGTTTGAAAAAAAAATTGCGACGCCTGGAACATTTTGAAATTTTGTTTGAAAAATATTTAAATTTGAAATTTGAAAAAAAATATTCATTGTTTTTGCACTAATTTGTGTTGTTTATGCTTTTAGATGTCGTAAATATACAATAATACAAGCACACAAAGTTTTAGACATGTAAATCAATAAATGAAAAAAATCCATTTTATTTGTCCACTGTAGCCTTAAAACCAAAAACGAAAGTAAAATTCTGATATTCTAGCATCATGGACTTGTCGAAGGAGTGATTAATAAGTTTCAAAATAGTAAAAATTAAAATGTTGTATACCGCGCGAAAAGTTGAGATAAAACGGATTTTTAAGAAACGCGATGTTATATTAAATTGGAAATCGCCACCAAGCGTTTGTTCTAAAATGTCTCTCCTTTTCTAAATTTTATTTCAAAGCTCACTTTTCATCTAAATTTGGTACTAACAGGACGGAATATTTACTACAAAGTTTTAATTTTTTGTCATTCAAAAGCTCATATTTCGCTGCTCAATTTGAAATTAGTTCAAATCTTCCATAAGTTTTCTTTAGAACAGCAATAATAACGGATTTTAGGAAACCCTAATACAAGCTTACTTTAACCCAAGAATAATCTGACACATAAGTAGAGAGGGAAAGTTTCTCAACATTCATAAATCTAATTTTTCTGCTTCAAAATTGATTCTACTTTCATTAAAATATTTTTTTTACACTCCATTTCAAACAATGATCGAAGTGACTCCAAGTAGCAGGATAACAACCAGGTTAACAATTCATTGAAACAGTTTTTAAATTATTATTTCTCAATTTAGTTAAAAATTAAGAAACTGCAATGCTTATCAAAATTGCCCTGAGTAACTATAGTGTACTGGCTTGTATGCTTTCAAAGTCTTACATCAAGGTAACAACTGAAATAAAGCCCGTTGTAATGTTGACGCAGTGCAGTAGTAGCCTCTAAAATTGCCTCAAAATCCACAAATATTTAGGCAGAATGAAAACCAACAGTTTATTCTTTTTTTTTTTTCTTTCACTAATGGGACAAATTGTATCCCATGCAAGGGTAGATCCAGTTTTTGGTCCAGGAAGGGGTCATTTCAATAAAGGGAGGGGTCAAAGTGCTATTTATGTGCAAAAACAGGGGGAGGGGAGGTTCGAAATATAAGTAACAAAAATCCAGTTTTAGGCTATATTTGGTCGTTTAAGGGAGGGGTCATAGGCCCATGACCCCCCCCCCCCTGGTTCCAAGCCTGGTCTCCATGGACAGTCGGTTTTCGCTCCGTAGAATCAACCGAGCTCTTTCAAACAGGAAAATCTCGCCACTTTCTCGAAGCTGGACGCTCAATCTCGCTCGCAATCGGCTCCAATCTCTTATCTCACTCATCCACTTGACAGAGAGAGAAACGAAGCCTTTTTGCGCGATCGCTCGTAATTCTGCGCGGTTTATGTCTGTCTTCGTCTCCCGCATTCCGTCCGAAACATGGAATGTTCCTTATCGAGATCGCGTGTCACGCTCATTCGCGGCTCGGTCCTCCAAAGGCCCGTCCGACATTTTGGTACCCATCACGATTTGAAATTATCATGATGAAAAATCTTTTAACATCTTTTCAATAATCATAAACTACATTCTTTAAAAGTAACTGCATGCTCACATCACAGAACCCCCACCCCCCTATTATTCCAATTTCGTTTTTGAATCAATGTTTCTTCCCATAGTAATCTATACTATACATATTTCTTGCAAAAAATAATTATTTTTAATTGCATTCATGTGCAAGTGATATTGACAACATTTTTTAATGATTTAATATTTTAAAATTTTTGTAGATTATTAGATTGTTATGAATTATAAATGAATAACTTTAGTTTTAGCTGCTTTACTTGTTTTAAATTGAAGGGCTTGGAGGATGAAGGGGTTATTTTACATTTAAAAAAATGAACACTCTGGACAATGGTAAGCAATGGATACGGGTAAGCAAACAAAACTCTGTACATTAAAAAGTAGATTTCATTAGACCAATTTCATACGCACACCGACGACAAAACCATAAAACAAAAAAGCTGCAAAAACTGCAACAATAAAACGCTGACCTTCAATTACTCGCAATTTCTGTTTTATCACTTAATCCCTTCATCTCCCAAGACCTTCAATTATGTTGGCTATTTTTACGAAATTGTACGATTCAAAAACAGAAATTGCATTTTAGTCAGTACAAGGTCAATTTGCCCTTTTTTTCTGATCAACTTTTAATTTCAACTTAGCATTTTTTAATTTATTTTAAGATTGTTACATTCAGAATTTGGCAGGTAGAAGTGTGGATTAAAACTTGCTGTGTAATTTAGGATTAGAATACTTATCTACTTATTCACAGCAAATGTTATCAGCTTCTACTGATAAGTTAGCTGGGTGGTCACAGTGCCCTTAGGTAACCTCTCATTTAGTGTGCCAAAATTTTCATTTTTCGCTCTTCTTTTAAATCTCTATGAATAAAAACATCCGTCAAGAACTTTGAAACGAAAATGTAAGTTTTTTCAAACGCTTTTCTTCCTTTTTTATTCCATTAAGCACGTAGATAGATGGTTCCACGCAATTCTCGGTACCAAAATGTCGAAAGAGTCAGTTCCTCTACTACTATAGTCTTCTTACATCCTTCTATTTCAACACCCGTCTCTCTTTTGGAAGTTCACGGGCGGACACACAATTCGTCAGCAATCAAATTGGCTTAAATCTCTTTTCCATCAAGCCCCCCCCCCCCTCTTCCAAGGCATACGCTTTCTCTACGTCATTAATGCATTTACGATAATTAGGCACTGGCGCCAGATGGCATGGAAGAAATGAGGCATAAAAGATGGTCTGCAGTTTATTAGTATCACTTTCAGCGCTGCATCAAGATAACGAATTGTATTAAAAGACTACTGGCCCGAAGCTAAGGGTGGGCAATTATCGACTTACAGTAATGTTTGATTGTATTAAAGTGAAATGTAGAAATGTAATAACTTTTGATGCAATCATTTCGGTCAGAACCCGATAAGAAAAGTAGGACAACCTTGGGTCTAGAGTTTAGGCGAGCCCTCCCCTCCCTCTTTACCGGCATGAATACAATACAACTTTAAGTGTTCCCTTTTTTTTTTTGTCTTATTGAAATGAATAATTTACTCTTCTTGTACAACTGCAAAAAATAACAATAATAATAATAATAATAATAGTAACAGTAACAATAATAATAATAATAAAATAATAATAATAATAATAATAATAATAATAATAAAAAATAATAATAATAATAATAATAATAATAATAATAATAATAATAATAATAATATAATAATAAAAATGTGAGAAAAGTTGTTTTCCAAACATATGATTGTTTGATTTAAACCACAAGCAGTGAAATATTAAAGTGAAAGAAACAGTGTTTTAACATATATTTCTATTTTAAGTTTTCTATTTAAATTCCAATAACTGCAAAATTCGGTTTTTTATAACATATAAGATAAAATAAAAATTTAGGGCCCCTGGAACAAGGCGCAATCGGCCCATGCGAAAATCAGGGCCTGATTTCAGGGGGAAAAAAATCTGCGTTATTATTATTATTATTGAAATTATTTTATTTATTTGCTTATTTATTTTATTTATTATTATTACTTTTATTTTCTTTAAAAAAAAACAGTTCCCAAAACTACAAGACATAATACACCAAGGTTCTCCGTGCCATCAAAGTTTCAAACCACGTGTTGATTGAACTGGTTCGATAGGGCAGTGAAAATAGCCAGTTTTTATTTTTTTCCATTTATAATTCAGACCAGGAATCGAACAGTCCCTGATCCGATAAATGAAGACCAACTTTTCAACTCTTCAACAGTACACATAGCCACATTGCTAGTGAGTGCAGACTGATTTCGCAAAAATCAAACTAGCCCATTTATAAAACGATAGGTGACTTAAGAGCTAGGGCTGCGACATCGATGTCGATGTTTTGGAAACATCGATGTTTTTGCTAAAACATCGATGTTTTTACCATCGATGCTTGAGAGTCGATGTTTTTCCAACATCGATGTTTTGGGTTCGATGTTTTTTCGATGTTGATGTTTTATAACCCAGCAAAAAAAGTTTGCAAAAAATATGCGATGAGTAGACATATTAAGAAGTTTTCATCCTTATTCAGAAGTTTCAGTAGTAATCTCATTGGAAAGCATTTTCCATGATTATTATCGGTGTTTGCTCTCGATGTTTCTAAAATATTTATAATTTACTTTCGCCGTTTTTTTTAATTTAATTAATTTTTTATGTCAGTTTTATATTCCAGCAAAAGAAAAAAAACCAAGATATGCGGCTATCGTTAATCAGACATTACACTATCATTCTCGTTAGAAGACGTTCTTGATAGTTACCATCGATGTTTTGAGGTCGATGTCTTTTAATGATCGCTGTTTTTTTCTTTCGATGTCTGTTTTACCCTTCAGTAAAAAGCAAGAAAAATATGCAATAAAAAAGATTCATCTTCAACAGATGCAATATCTATCGTATTGAAATAATGTTTTTTTTTTTTTAATTATAAACGATGATTTACGGTAAACGATTTTTAAACAACGTTGTTTTTGTTTTACTTTTGAAATTTTTTTCGATAACGGCGTTTTACACTTCAGCAAAAAAAGTTTAATGAAAATATGCGATAATAAAAATAACACACTTTATCAACATTTGCAGTATCGATATCATACGGTTGATGTTTTTCAGGAGACAAAAGATTAATTTAATTGAGTGATATAAAGATGTGCAATGTATTGGGGAGTTACTGTATTACTATACATTTAAATGTTTAAGCAATTTATACAAAAAAAGATCGATGTTTTGAAACATCGATATTTGAAAACATCGATGTTTTTTGGTCGATGTACCAATACCATCGATGTCTTAATTTCGATACATCGATGTCTTGAAACATCGATGTTTTGCCTTCGATGTCGCACCCCTATTAAGAGCCATTCTTTTGAAATTCAGACAAAGTGTGGCAGTGACCATTTTCGATTTTCCTCATTTTTTTATACGTCTAAGTAGGTCATGAGAAATGAACATTTTGAAGTTTGTAGCTCCACAAAAAATTTTGTTCGCTCGGTAAAAATTCCCAAAGTTTGATGTTATGCAGTGCTTTTTTGGTAAAACGGCTGAAAGACGCATTTTAGTGCGCTGTAGTTTTTTACAGAAATGCCACCCCATGGTTATGTTTACATTTATTGATTGTACAGTGTGTAGTTATGAGGACCCCATAGTTATTTGGGTTGGGGTGTGTTGCTTTCTTTAGTTATGGGGCGGCAAAGTATGGTTTTTAGACCATTTTCGCTCGACTTTGAGGTGCGTTATTTCCCCCTAAAAGCAACCCCCCGAAATTTTTTTAACATATACTGAAAATTTATACTATGAAGAGAATATGTGGTACGAAAATTGTTTAATTTCTCCTTGCTTTGAAGAAAAAAAGACTTAGACATTTTTCAAATTTTCAAAATTTGCGGTTTTTTGATCGCATTTAACTCAAAACAGCAACTCTAGGAAAAAAAAGCTTTTATGGATTATGAAACCTACAGATGTGTAGAATAACGTAAAAAAGAAAGTTGCGTGGGGTCTCGTCTCGTTTTCAAGAAAATAATTTTTTTTTGTAGCTCATTTTAATGCTTTTTTCTCATAGTAAAATGTGTCCATCAAGTAGATCACAGATCACAATCACATCTGCTGAAACTCTAAGTATATAGTAATGATATATTTAAATTTGTATAGGGAAAGAGAAAAAGACTAAAAACATTTAATTTTGTCTAAATTTTTTATAATTTTTAGTTTTTTAATTGCAATTAACTCAAAAAACGTGAAATCCTAAGACTATTATTGAATGCACATATTACTAGCTTTGAAATATTGGACAAAGTAAATTCGGTGAGGTATCTTCAGCAGATGTATTCTTGTGGGAGGTCACAGTGACCCCCCGAAAAATTTCATGATCGAAAAATTTTGCTCACGATTCGGCAAATTTGGAAACTATTGCAACATTGAGATTTTTTAATGATACATTTTTCTCACGTGTGCTTGACCGTATTCTGTAAAAATTTAAGTTCCAGTTCCCATGAGTATCTTATACTTCTCAAGAAGATGTTCTTATGTAATAAATAAATAAATAAATAGAAAATTTCTATATTGCAGTGTTGTTTCTAAAGTTGCTGAATCTTCAGAAAAATTTTCCGAATATGAAATTTTTTTGGAGGTCACAGTGACCTCCTTTGACTTTCCATTGGAGAGCCTCTAAAAATACCTCACAGTATTTACTTTTTCAAATATTTCTAGTCATTGCCAGCTAGTAATATGTAAATTCAATAATTCCCTCAGTAACGATTTATCGTTTTTTGATATAATTGCAATAAGAAGCTAAAAGTTCTAAAAATTCAGACACAATTAAGTGCTGTGATTATATTTCACTATTACTATACACTAAAAAATTACTATACACACATACATAAATTATTATCATATATTTTAAGTTTTACCAGATCTGACCTATATACTGGACACATTTTACTACGGGAGAAGGTATTAAAATCAGCTACATTTTTTTTTTCTATAAAACTAAGAAGAGAGCCCTGGCCGCTTTATTTTGTACGTCGTTTTACACATATGCAGGTATCATACAATATAAAAAAATAATCATAACATGTAAAAAATAAATAAATAGAAAAGTTCAATGTTGCAATATTGCTTCCAACTTTGCCGAATCATCAGCAAAGCTTTGCCGAATCATACTGCGACATAGAAATTTTCTATTTATTTATTTTTTTTTACATGTGGGCTTGATCGTATTTTATCATTCGAAAAAA